>JACEGR010001495.1:0-165680 GCA_014170235.1 Listronotus bonariensis
CTTAACTTTAAATTTCGACATAAAATGTAATTTTCTACCACATGTACATATACAGTTTGTCATATTTTTAAAAATAAAGGTACTTTACTTATGGTATCGTTATCACCTTTAACTACGTTAATATTCATATTTTTCACTGTTACTTCATTAGAGGAAATATTGGTAGGAATTTCGTGTAAAATCTTCTTTGAAATTTCCACCTTATTACTATAGGATTCAGCAATATATCCCTCCGCAACAGAAGAAGACTTCCAACCTCCATGCCTTTTTAAGTCCAAAATATCGACATTCGAAGCATAGGCAAGGAACGTAGTTGACGTTCTTCTAAAAGAATGGCCAGTGTATCTACTGATGTCTTCAAGCTTCAAAAACTTCGCAATTTCTTTAGGTACATTTCAAATAGTGTGCTTTCCAATTACTTGATTAACACATTTACCTCTTTCATAACGATACAATAAGCGCTCATCTAGAGCATTCCTTGGTCGTTGGTTACTACAAAGTTTCTTTTAACTTTATTTTTAGACTCCACTATTTTTACTATAGCCACGTCATTTCTTATTTCTACATCACTTAGCTTCATTCTGTATATTTTGTCTGTCCGGCATGCCCCAGCCACTCCCATAATGGCTATTACTTTCATTGCTAAGTAACTTTGATCAGACTTTATGATTTCTTCTTTTTAAAATTTTTTGACTTTTTTGCCTCATAACCATCGTTTTTCCTTTTAATAAAAGCAACTACTTTCTTGAACTCCGAAATATCTTGATTTTTGTTTACGGAAATTGTTAACTTGAGCATGGAATATACAGACCAGAGGGTTGGTGGTGATAAAGACTCGGATTTTTCTTAAAAATACGCCAACATCACATTCTCGTCAATCCGCCCCACATTTTTTGTAGCAAGTCATTCAGAAAACGATTTATATGTTTGATGGTACCTCTCTTTAGATTTGTCTGGCAGAAGTGAAGCACACGAGAGGTCAGCTGCCTTTTGGATGCCATTTTTATATTCATTTAACATTTTAAAATGGGAATGGATTTATACTAAATTAACAATAATTCAATATCTGACAAGTGCTGATGACAGACAATGTCAAAGTCCAGGAAACCAGCATTTTCTATATAATAAAAAAACCTTTTTTTTAGAAAATTATTAATATTTGAATAAACTATTAAAAATTCTATGTGAGGCTCTTAAACTTTTTAATACAGATGTGTGTGAGAGGCTTTAAGCATTACATTTAACTCTTTTCAAATAAAAATATTGTTTTTGCAGATAAAGCATTGAAGTAGCGACAGAAACGATTTCTACAAATAAATCTCTATTCCAGTTTTATTACTCTTGAGATTATATGTCCGAATAAATATAAAGTTGTTCTGTCCCACATTTCTCTAGTTATAATCAGACCTATTGTTTCCGCGAAGCAAATAATTACTTCAGGGGCGTAGTTTTTTTTTATTTTGTTTAAATTCAGTTTTAAATAACTTTTTGGCTTTTTTACAGACTTCAATTATCTTCTTGTGGAATAATTTAACATCACAATTTTTTACCAGTGTATTGGATTTTAAAGCACCATCTATTCTTAACATTTTCTTTTTTAACACGCTTTTATTAACTTGGGTTGTAACTATCTATCTATCTATCTATGTAACGGAATCTTTGAGCCTAATTTTAACCAACTTCCAGCTATTCGATTTCTTTGAAACTTTGCACACGTGTCAAGGACCGATGAAGATGCAATAATTTAAAAACAGTATCCCGTTATCTTTTTTTGAATCGCCAGGAAAAAAAATTCCATTATATTATAAAAACAACACCTAGGATGCCATCTGTTGGCAACATTTCAAACTTTGCTATTAAATGAAGAAGAAATTTTTAGTTTTTACACAATTTGGTTAGTTGCACCATGGGTGTTCAATTTTTATGAACAATAAAAATATAGGGTTAGTTGCACCATTACTTCAAGGATTCCATAATAAAAATTACATTATGTGTAATGTATACATAATACATAATGTGCAATTAATAAAAATTAACATTCTTTTTTTGGATCGCCAGGAAAAAAAATTTTCCTTTATATTATAAAAATATAAAAACAACACCTAGGTTGCCACCTGTTGGCAACATTTCAAACTTTGCTATTAAATGAAGAAGAAATTTTTTAGTGGGTTGCAATATATTGGCAACGGTCCAAACATTGCCTGGATTGCCATCTGTTGGCAAAATTTCAAACTTTGCTACTTAATGAAGAAGAAATTTTTAGTGAGTTGCAATCCGTTGGAAAAAATTTTAAAATTTGCCACTCTTGTTCATTAAAAAATTTTTCGCCATTTTGTCAAGAGTAGCAGAAACTAAAAAATGAAAAATAATTAATAGTTTAAAAAACTAAAAAAACACGCTTTTATATGCAACCGAACTAAAAATTAGAAAATAATTTTTCATTAAAAAAAATATTGTCATTTCATAGTAAAAAGCGTGGGGTGATAAATATATTAAATGTTATAATTATTATATTTGCAAATATCTATGATGGAAAAGTTATGAAAAAATAGTAAAATGCACCCCACGCTTTTTACTATGAAATGACAATATTTTTTTAATGAAAAATTATTTTCTAATTTTTAGTTCGGTTGCATATAAAAGCGTGTTTTTTTAGTTTTTTAAACTATTAATTATTTTTATATCAGTATCTCTATTCTAAAAGGAAATACAATGTTTTAAATGAGACAATAAAACTGGTATATTGGGTGTCAAGGTATAATTTTATATCTACCCTAATTTTTTTATTTTTGATGATAAGAAATAAATAAAAATATTGTTTTTTTTGTTGTTTCCTAGTTTTTAAATCAGTAATCAGATTTTTGTTATCTTTTAAGATATACGACAAAAAGTAAAATTTCAAGACCTTTAAAAAATACCACATTTGTCATAGTTATTTTTATTGGTTTCGAAAATATGAACATCCAAATCTTAAGTTTCCCCAATATGTTCGCAATATAGGACATATTACGATCATCATTACTAAATCGCATTGTTTTTGTTTCTTTTAGAATAGAGGTAGGGGAAAGTGGGGAGGCTTCATACAGTTTTTATATTTTGCTTTGTGGAATGCCGTGTTAGGTATATCTCTTTTAATTTATGACACACTAGTAGCCTAACTATTTTATATTGTAGTAGAACCCTAATATTATTGAAAATTTACATGCGCGAGTTTCCATAAGACTTTTATTTAAAAAGCAAAATGTATGAACGTACCCCATTAGTGGGGTACATTCATACAACCGAAGGGGGACATTTCACATCACTAATAATTCGTTATAATTATTGTTTGTTATGGTTTTATAACATACTTTATAAAAAAACACAAATACATTTTTTTAACATACAAAACAAAGAGTAAAATTCAATATTAAAAAATAGATTTTATTTTAATCTGTTATTGCCTATTTTAACATAGCAATAGTTTCGTGACATGAACATAAGTACCGATTAGTAAACAGAGTGTCATTAAAAGGTCTTTACGTTACATGTATGGGTGTCTACCAAAGACACTTATTAACATTCTTTATTTTAGTCAGTTATATTTATTAAAACTAAAAATTTTAAAATGTAAAAAAAAAATATTGCTTATACATTATTAATTATATCAAATAAAAAACTCTGGTTAACAGAAAGATACCTTAACTTACAAAACCTAAAATTAATATGGCTATGTTATTAACAGAATATGACCTAAGAACTGTGGTAATATCATCACTATGTCTGATAAATTAACTGATCCTTGACATCCAAAGACACAAAGTTCATAAAGCACCCTTTTTTCCGTAAAAATGAAACCATTACTTCAGTTAAACTACTTTACGTAATATTTATAACTATAATCGTCTGTGTAACAAAAAATAGTAGTTAAAAAAATATTCATAAAGGGCCAGGAGTACATTTATACAGTATGAATGTGCCCCATATACTTGTGTATGAATTTGCCCCATCACATGCTAATTAATGAAAAAATATGAAATAGAAAAACCGTCCTCATCTATATTAATTTACACATAAAATTAGTGCCTTTGTATTATTATAATTAGGATTAAATACCAATAATTAATCCAAAAAATAGTAAGTGGCCATAAAATATGTCCAAAGTTACGAAATGAAATTACTTACGTGAGGCAAAAACACGTTCCGTGTTGTGCACTCGATTTTACCGCACCGAAAATTCTGAAACTTCACTTGTCTGTAAACATACCTAAAAGCTCTGCACACCCACTTACGTTACTATTTTACTTCGTATCTAACTTCAGATAAACTCAATGTATGTAGGTGTCCCTTGTATGAATCCACCCCATTTTCCCCTACTGATATAAACAAAAAATGAAATGGTAAATAAAGATGGGGCTTTAAAATTCATTACACTGCTAAAAATTGTGACGGTAAATTATTCCACAGGGTGTTCAAAAATTTGGGCAAAATACAACATTTGGCTCTCTCCTGAATAACACCTAATTCTATAAAACTTTTGTAATCTCCATATTTAATAATAATCTTGAAGAAGAAAGCTGCAACTGGACAAAAAGCAATTAAATCTGTCAAAAAACAAAAGTTATTTAGGATTACATTTTTTGTCCGGTTTTTTTTTGTCCAAGAATGTAGTTTAATTTTTGGGTTAAGAATAAAAGTTAAATTATCTAAAACAATTGTTTTATTAAGTTTTTATTTAAAGTCTATTAAAAATGTTCTAGAAACCTGCGGCAACTCCGATTTTAACGAAATTTGGTATACGGAGTTTTTTGGGGCGCTGATCACGAATCTGAAAGAATTTTTTGAAGGAAACGTTTCATTCTCGAGATATTCATCATCAAAGTTCAAATTTGAACAAAGCTTATTTTTACTATATTCCCCTTCTTTTTGCACACAATTCTTGATTTAAAGCTAAAGTGGCACAAAATATTTGATTTTCACCTTTTAAAACCCCGTTTTTCTATGTTTTTACATTATTTTTGCATTAAATTGCGTGGCTTTTCTTTGATAATGCGGCAACCATACATACACATAAGACTTCATGGCACACTGGGATTGAAATGATTCAAAGTATAGCTATGCAATTTAATGCAAAAATAATGTAAAATAAGTAAAAAACAGGGTATTAAAAGGTGAAAATCAAATATTGTGTGCAACTTTAGATTTAAATCAAAAATTGCGTGCAAAAAGAAGGGGGAATAGTGTAAAAATAGAATTAGTTTAAATTTCAAGTCTGATGATGAATATCTCAAAAACGAAACGTTTCCGCCAAAAATTCAGATTCGTGATCAGTGCCCCAAAAACCCTCGTATACCAAATTTCGTCGAAATCGGAGTTGCCGCAGGTTTCTAGAAAATTACCAAAAAATGTTTATAAACAAAAAATTAAAATTATCACAATGTAATTTAACACATTTTGAGCTTTATATACATTTTAGAAGTTATGAAAATAAAACTAGGTATAAAGTATTAAATATACAGTGTGGTCCAGTAGTTGTGCAACAAATGGAAATCTTTTTTTTGCAATTTGTCAGGATATCTTATTTTTTATATGCGTAAGTTGGTGCATGACCCGAAACTATTTTAGCGGTAGTTAGTTTTATGAAAAGTCCAAGGACACACAGATCATATGCACTAACTTTTCTAACAAATAAAATTGTCTAACAAGTTGCAAATAAAAAATAACCTATTGTTGATACTTAATGAACCTCACTGTACACACAGCACTGGCATAGATAATTTCATTTCCTGGGGAGAGAGGGGTAATGTAATGGATAAGGTATGTTTCAATCATTTTTGTATGGCAAAATCGAATATCGGCCAAAAAATTTAGAAGAGCAAAAAAATGTGCCCACCTTAAAAAAACATATTTACTGCTTCTCATTGTAAAAAAAAACATTTCATATTGTACATATGTAAACTACTACCAAACAGCAATATAAACGTCTTCCTACTTACAAACTCTACTTTAGAACCTCATTAGTAATGAGCCTTACAAATTTTTTAACCTTTCTGAGGGGCGGTAATTACCCCCTTTAGCCCCCCTTATCTACGCCAGTGACACACAGTAAACTTAAGTGTATTGTCTTTTCTAAGAGTCCAAAAACACATTAATTTTTAAGTAAAGAAGTAGCGAAACTTCTAAAAGTAAGGTTATGCTTATCTCTATGTACAAATATTCCCTGTCGGCAATATAAAGTCGACAATGATCAGCAAGATCATTAATATTTTTAAGAGTATCACAAGTAAACATGAAAGACACCTGTTCATAGATTTCTTTACCTTTAGACGCTCTGATCATGCTACGTGATCTACTGCTATGTTTAAACCCGTTTTCTATGTTTATATAAAAATTCAGTTTTTCTCTTAAACCTATTTATACCCAAAATGTTGTAATCTCCAAAACTAAGCTAAATATTAATAAAATATTTTAAAAAATACCGCAAAAAATTATTTTACTCCACTTACTTACCTGTGCCACTTTTTCTCCCATTTTTGGTGTATGGATCCCGCTTTGGAAATATTTTGCTGATCCATTATCCTGGAGAGAAAACTAGAAAAATAATCTATTATAGTACAAATATAAAAATTGTTAAAACTATATTTTTTAGAGATTTTCTTTTAAATTAATTTGATATTTGAAGGGTGCCAAACCAAAACGTTGTAAGTGCCAAATGTGGTGAAATGAGTTTTATATCAAAAAACGCTGTAAGTGCCACCCTCGAGTTGCACCTCTGATTAAAATTCGAGGCGAGCGCCACAAGCGGTTTTTTTTCACCCTAGCCAAGCAAAACGTTGTAAGTGCCGACAATTGTCCTGCACTAGTAGTACGTAAATAGTAGGGTTTCAAACGGTTTGCAGTCGTTTGTTGCACATGCGTTAGTGTATATTCTGTGGTTTTGTTGTCATTATGGATGAAAATATTAATCCAGAAACTTCTAGAACCAAAAAGCGTAAAAGAAATGTTTCTTCTTGGAAAAAATCTGTTTCAAAAACCAAAAGAAATTCGGGCCTTGGTTACACAACATTGAAAAACAAAGAAATAATCGAAAAAACGGAACCAGGGCAGGTAATTACTCTTTCTATTATTATTATTTTTTTCAATATTTTTTCTTGTTCGATTAATATTGCCGTGATTAATTTACTTAGCTACCAAGTAAAAAGAACGGTGCAAGCCGATCCGCGGCGCCGGCACGTCTCGGCGATTTGGTTTTCTTTTGAATGTGGTTGGTAAATTGACGTTTGTGACGCCACCGTTTAGCAAGAAAATACAATAAATTTGAACCGTAATAACAACCTAAGATGGCTTTAGACACTACACAGTTTTTTTCTTCTTTTCAGGCGACTTGTAAGTGTCAATTTGCATGCCACTCAGTTACAGTTGCGTGTCGAAAAATCTTTTTGCCGAATTTTGGAAAATTGGCGACTACAATAGACAGCAAAGCTTTCTTAGATCGTGTATACGCCCATCATTGATTAAACGTCGTAGGCATGGAACCTATAATAAATCAGAAGAAAGCAGACGTCAACATTCCTTTCGGTACATGTTACAACTACCGGGAGTATCCGAGATTCAAGTGTGCAAAAAGACATTTTGTGAGACTTTCAATATTACACCACGAAGAGTGCAACTGCTCGCAGAAAAAGTATTGACCGGCAATCTTGATATTAAAGATGGAAGAGGAGGAACGCGTCCAAAGAAAAATTTTGAGTGGAAGGACAAAATTAAGGACTACATATCTAGCATTCCTGCTAGGGAAAGTCATTATAGCAGAAACGACAACCCAGATAGAAAGTTTTTATCCCCAGATTTGAATGTTTCAAAGTTATACAGAGGATTTTTAGAGAAATATACAGAAAATGGAAGAAAGCCACCAGTTTCTCGACAGTGGTTCAACGATGTGTTTTTATCGGATTTTAACTTGTCTTTTGCCCCACCTCGAGTAGATACATGTTCCGTATGCGATTCAAAAAAATTGAAATTCAAGGTAAAGAAGGTCAAGAGAAAGTAGAGGCCCAAAATTTATTAGAAATACATCAGCGCAAAGCTGAATCGGCACAAAAAATTATGGCGGCTGATAGAAGAACATCCAAGGATCCGGATTCAACTGTTTGTGTTCTAAGCTTTGATTTGCAGCAGCAGATGTACATTCCAAGTCTGACACATACTGAAATGTACTACAGCAGGCAGTTGGCCTGCATTAATATGGGAATTCATTTAGAAGATTCCAATAAAGGATTTATGTGTCTTTGGAATGAAACTTTGGGTGGCCGTGGTTCAAACGAAATAGCAAGTTGTCTTTATGCCTTTATAATGAATGAGTTGCAGACACACAAAAGGGAACTTATTTTATGGTCTGACAACTGCTGTGGACAAAATAAGAACCAAATTATGCTAGCAATGCTGCTAACTCTAATCGCCAAGGGTAAATTTAACCAAATAACCCACAAGTTTCCCGTATCTGGTCACACATTTTTATCATGCGACAGAGACTTCGCTCTCATAGAGAAAGTTAAACGTCGCTTGTCTCCTAAAGTACAAAAGGATTTGATAGAAATAATGGCGTCAGCATGTTTAAAGAACCCTTTTATTATAATGGATGTGACAAAATTCTTTGACTGGAAATCCATTGCTAAGGAATATCTGGATACTAAGAAACTTACCATATCAAAAGCCACCCAAATGCGAATTTCAAGACGAAATTTTGGTATAGTGGAAGTGCGAACATCCTACTCAGATTTGGCTCCATGGACACCGGTTAATGTCTTGAAAAAAATGTTGCTATTGATTCGTTCCTGTCTTTACAGGTTGAATTTAAGGAAACACCAAAACCATTAACAGCTGAGAAAAAAAAGGATCTTACTGCCATGTTACGATTTCTGCCTGAACCTGAGAAGGAATATTATCAGAGTATCATTTCTAAATAGTTTAGCAAACTTGAAATTTAATAAAATGCTATGAAAATTAGCATGAATTTTAGTTTGTTGTAAGTACCACCAAGTTGCAGTTGCATAATTATGGGCACATACAACGTTTTGTTTAACTTAGTTATAAACAACCATATTCTTGTACACTATAAACAATAATTTAAACTTTAAGTTTTTCGTAAAATAATGCATAAAATATGTACGAATAAAAATAAATAAACTGTTATTTACATACTTTGCAAGTGTTTTGATTTGACAGTTTTTTATGTGCTGTGTAAAGTTATAATTTTGGCACTTACACCGTTTTGGTTTGGCACCTTCATTTATTATTATTAAAACTTATACAACCGCAAAAGCCCTCAACCAATCATGTATCAATCATTTTTAATATTTTTTAGGTATGTCATCTTTTAAAACTGTTTTTATTTATAAAAAAATAATTAAATTGAATTTAACTACGCCACTGTGTTGTTTTTAATATCCGCATTGATCGTAGCGCCTTTTACGGGAAGAAATGCGAACTAAAAATCAATACGGAGTTATTTTTCATTGACCAACGCCATCTGTGTATTTTTACGTGAGTTAATACGTTACAAGGAAAGATATTGATAATGTGTATCTGGCCATCTGTGTAAATTCTGGATAAGGTGTTGGAAATCAATATTTTATCGATTTTTATTGTAAAAGTACGAAAACCAGCGTATAGATGACGCTATAATAAAAAAAAAGAAAACTGGTAAAGCCGGCTGTCCATGAGAGCGGTTTTCCGCTCGCGGATGATAATTCAGCGTTGTGATTGGTTAGTGCAAATTTAAAATGCTTTTCCCGCCAATCACAACGCTGAAATATCATTCGCGAGCGGAAAACCGGTCTCATGGACAGTAGGCCTAAGAGTTGAGGTTTTGTTTAGTCTATTAATCTTTTAAATTATACCAAGGATTCTAGAATTTAACCAAAACTCCTAATATTCTGGTAAAATTATCAAAAAAGCCTTCTGGATCACCTGATCTTGGTTCACTTGATTTTTTTATTGAAGGTTTATCAACATTTATAAATTATACAAAAAGTCATAATAAATCCATTGACGGCAAAAATCTATTTACGTTGTGAAATGGATCGTTGGTGACGGTATAAAAAAGCACAAAAATGTACACACTTAACCAGGTTAAACTAACCACAAAAAAACATGTTAAAAAAGCTTACTTGCGGACAAACCTTCTGCTTTAGGGAATCTGTGGGATTTGATAAGCTCGGGCTCTTCCTGTCATTCGTCTGCTGCGCCGACCGGTACCTCTGAAGATCACTTTCGGACGAAACGTTGGGAAATTGTTTACTTAATATTGGTTTACTAGCTGCAAAACAATATGGAATGTATGTGAGATTTAACTAAAAATATGTATTAAAGTGTTTTCTTAACACTTTGTACAGGGAATTTAACGAGGACTAAATAGAGACACATTTGTGGCTTTCGGTATACAGAATGCAGAGTTGGGTCGAATACTGAAATCCGGTATTCGAATACGAATACTGAATACCGCATGAAAAAAAGGTATTTAAGTACTGAAGATTTGAATACCTAGGAAAAAAGTCATCACCCAACAAATTACGATATTGAATACTTAAAATTTCTTTATTTCTACCTCTAAAGGAAAGGCAGAAAGAACTATTTGCTAAACAATTTGCTGCCAATTCAACCCTTGACCCTCCCGTAAATCATCCAATTCCAGCGGTTACCCCAGTTTGTCATAAAATGCCCATATTATTTTTAAGATAAAAAACATTAAGCGATCCTTTCTTCCCTTAACACCAAGAAATCGTTTGGGCTGGATGGCATACCAGCAATCGTTTTAAAAAATGTGCTCCAGAACTTGCACCAATCTTAACTCGGCTCTTTCGAATTTCTTACGACACAGGTATCTTTCCATAGAGCTGGAAAGCTGCACGTGTTCAACCTATTCCCAAGAAAGGATCTAAATTCCTTCCATCTAACTATAGACCAATTTCAATTCTCTCAGTTCTTTGTAAAGTAATGGAAAAATTAATTAATTCACAAATTCTTAAGTACTTAGAAAAACACAAAATTTTGCATGACAGGCAGTATGGATTTCACCACAAAAGATCTACAGCATATCTTCTTTCCTTCCTATCACACTGTTGGAATAAGTCTCTTGAGTTTCTAGGTGAGTCCCAGATCGTTGCTCTTGATATATTCAAAGCTTTTGACCAGGTCTGGCATGCCGCACTTCTTAATAAACTTCTCTCCTATGGTCTTTCAACTAAACTCTGTACTTGGCTCTCTAGTTATCTATCTGATCGACGTATATCAGTTATTGTGGACGGCCATTCTTCTAGTTTTCACCAAGTAAATGCTGGAGTGCCTCAGGGCTCAGTTCTGGCACCAACATTGTTTCTTCTTCACATCAACGACCTTCTCTCGTCCACAACTAATTCCATTCATAGTTTCGCCGACGATAGTACCCTTCACTCCAGTTTTCAGGTTCCTAAACCCATCACTAAACCTGACTTGGAAAACACACGCAGAGCGATGCAGAGATCTCTTTCGCAGGATCTTAATTTAATATTGGATTGGGGCGCCAAAAATCTCGTTCATTTTAATGCATCCAAAACACAATTATGTTCCTTGTCGCGAAAAGAGTCATCAAATACTCATTCTCTACTTATAAGCGGCCAAGTCTTACAGAGCAAAGACACCTTCAATCTTGTGGGCGTCACATTTGAAAGTAACCTTAACTGGCATAAACACATTGTATCTATAGCCACGGCAGCTTCCAAAAAGCTTGGATTTCTCTTTTGAGCCAAGAAGTATTTCTCCCCTTCTAATTTATACACTTTATATGTGTCCCAAATCCTACCTCCCTTGAAATATTGTTCTTATATCTGGGGCATGGCGTCCCCCACAACCCTAAGCATTCTTGATTCCATTCAAAGAAGAGCTATTCGTCTCATTAATGATCGTTAACTTACAGAAAGGCTTCCTCTCTTGCCCATCGTCTTGCTGTGGGGGATTTATCGCTTTTTTATATGTAGTTCCATGGCTTCTGCTCTGAAGAATTGTCCAGTATAGTTCCTCCTCTCATGGTTCCCAACAGAGAAACTCGTATACGGTCCAACTGGACAGGCCCTGAACTTCTCACTTTGTTCGTTCTTTTATCCCTAGAGTTACTAGATTGTGGAGCTTGCTGCCCGCGGAGGTCTTTCCTTCCCCCCAAATCTTCAAGTATTTAAGTCCCGTGTCAACAAACTCTCTCTTACCTCGCTTAAGACACCCACGTTACGTTAGTATTTAGGCTTTTAGCCTTCGTGGTTTGTCTAAAGATAAAAACAAATCCTGGTATGTTTAGAATCCAGCAGTCAAATATGAGAATCTCTGTATTCGTATACTGGTATTTACATTCCGATAGTCGACTTAGGTATCTCGGTATTCGAATATTTCAAATCGCCGTATTCGCATAGTGGGTATCCCTGTATTCGGCTACTCAAAACCTGTATTTGAATACTATCATTCCAAAAAGGTATTAACAATTCAAAATACCGAATACTGACTAAAAAAGTATTCGGTCGAATACAGTATACCAAACACACAGATGTATTCGAATACTGTTCGAATACCAACCCAATGTATTCTAAATAGGATTCAGAAAACCATGTATTTAAATACTACCCAACTCTGACAGAGTGTAACAAAAGGATGGGAATATTAAACTGTGTAATCCTTAGGAAAAAAATATACATTTTCGATATACAGGGTGTTTTTACAGTTAAGTTATTTATTTTAACAGCTTGTAGAAAAGCGATTAGACTTTTTGAGTTAAATAACGAGCACCATTTTTAAAGGCCTTGTATTGGTCTTTTAGAAAACTTGCTTAAAAATAGATTAGCTATTAAAATGAGACAAAAAGCAATTTTTTTAGAAGAGCCCTCTAGCGTCACACAATTATTGTGTGAATTATTACTAAAACGATGGAGAGCAATGGACTTAGTCTATACTTCAGGTCCAATCCACCACTCTCCCCCTTCCGGACTATGCTTTCCAGGGCTTCGTCGGCGTCGGCGGAAAATCTGGATAATCGAGCTCGTAGCTCCCAGAAATTCCAAAAGAAAACAAATAATTCAACAATCGATGCAATGCATAAATTGTCGGCTGTCAAATCAAGATCTGCTACTGGTGTTACGTATAACCCTCACTTTCACTACTGACAGTTCCCATGGCACGCCCATCTATTTCCTGCCATTTGAGAAATACCTCGTGTTCACCACCAAACAGGATACCATCAGCTTATAGGAATCTTCGCTCACAGCGCTTAGATCCAGAAGAAAGATGCCGTCAATTTAGCGAGAATCTTTCCTTGGTCCCCGAAGGTAAAAAATGTTCGTACGACACCTCTAGCCGCCACTCCGGGAAGAACTTTGTAGTCCTCTACGCACGTCCGCACTGTCCGGAGGTCAAACAAAGAATCCCGGCCCTCCCTCTAATTGCCGCCTTCAGCCACTAGTTGATTTGTCCTTGTAAAATAACCCTGTAGTTATGGATGGTGGAGGGGAGGATAACCATCTTTTATGGCGGACAAGTTAAAAAAATGGCCATCGGAATGCAGCAAGTTGAGATGGCGCCACAGTAGCCAGTGGAGGAATTTTGGTATTTCTTTCCTTTTTTATTTTGTATCTATCTGTCCTTTTTCATTTCGTATCTCACTCTAATAATTCATGCTCATTGGTTAAAAAATCATCTCTGGCTACTGTGGCGCCACCTTAAGTTGCTCCTTTCGACATATACTTTTTAAAACATTCAGATTGTTATCCTCCCCTCCACCATCCATACCTGTAGTCAAGTAAATTTTGCACTTACACAGACTTTGGGCAGTGTAACCTGTTCGAAAACACTGCCGCCTTGCTATGGCGTCCAAACTTGTGGCATGTGATACGTGTGGCGTCACTGCATTCAAATTTGAGTATTGTAGATGCCTAAAAAAGAAAATAGTGATAAAATATTCCAAATTCACCAAGATCCCCTGACCTAATACCCATTGACTTTTTTTTTAACAATTGTTGTAAAATGTTTCATTAAAATCAAAGTCACAAAAACAAACTTACCTATTATTATGACTAGCCCCATTATTTCCATTGTTCCTCCCCCTATACCGCCCCTCTCCTGACTCTCTCCCCTTTCGAAACTGGCCTGGTGACTGGTAGGGGCACTATGACTGATTGTCAACGCTGTGTAGTCAGGGGGTCCGGTGTACGGTGCCCCCTGGGAGGCTGTTGGGGGCTTATATGCGGATGCTGCGGCGCTTCGGACCGTGACACCCATGTCTGCTCTGAGAGGATCGGAGTGGGGAGTTTGAGGTTAGGGGGCTGTAAAAAGAGACATGATTAGTTAAAAAAGTGTTTTGTTCTCTATGGTAGCTATACACTGTTACTCTCTCCTAAGACACGTTTTGACAGCCTCATAGGTAAGTAGGATTGTTTTGATTGTACGATGAATAACAATAAACAAGAAGGTTTTACTTAATAGCAATTTTTTTGGGCGCCAGTGTATTTCATTCCATAATCACGTGGAAAGGGGTTTCATCCCCATTTCCGCACCACCTACAGAATATAATCTGCTACCAGACCCAATCTGGCTAGGTGCTTTTTAGTATACCAGTGTCCAGATACCAGGCCTGTAATAGTCCTCAGCTGAGTTCTACTCATGCCCAGTTATCTGGATGTAAGGTCCTGAAAGAGACCCTTAAGCATGGCCCTGGTATGCATTATCTTTGTCTCCGATGACCACAGTTCCTCAAACTTTCTTTTGGTCCAATCCTTGGCCCAGCGCTTGAGGACCCCACCGGACATGCCCAGGGGACAGGGTACTGCCAGGTTTGGGTTATTGCTACCCGCTACCGCCAGTCTATCCGCTGCCTCATTTCTTTTTGATACCAGTGTGTCCTGGTACCCATACCAGGTTGACCGTATTGGACTCTGCTAATGTATTGAGAGTTTCTATATATATATACAGTCTTTAACTAGCTTAGACTCAATTGTTACCCTATTCAGTAGTTGTAGGGCGGTTCTTGACAATCACCATAGTATCTCTCTCTGTTGACAGGTACTAAAATGTGATTGTTCATGAAATTACTTTTTTCCGGCAAAAAAGTGGGTAAAGTAAAAGTAGATATTTAATTTTAGAATATTTTATTATACAAAACTTATATTTTCTTTATATTAAAAGTAAAATCTGACATTTTATAACCTTATATTACTTAAGATAACTATTAAGCAACCACACTTAGTTCCAAAATGTTAATTTAAATATGTCAAATAACAAAATTACATTGACAGATATTCAATAATTACTATGAAGGTTTCCGTAGCATCTTAGGTCTTATTGTCGTTTTACATAAAACGAACAACTAGATTAAAACTTCAAATATCACATCATTAATTTTCTACCTTAAATATATTGTAATAATATATGTATGTTCTCAACAAAAATCGTCGTTTTTCCCATCACAGGAAAAAATACTGTATTATACACGGGAAGTCTTTTAAAATTTATCTCTCGATTTATTGTCTCCTTCACTTCGTTTCAGGATAGAACACAACCTCAAACTGAAATCTAGAACTTTTTTCCTTGTATAATAAATACCTATTATTTAGTATCATATAGAGCACAAAAAAATTACGGTGATTTTCTAGAAACCTGCGGCAACTCCGATTTTGACGAAATTTGGTATACAGGGGTTTTTTGGGGCGCTGATCACGAATCTGAAAGAATTTTTTTAGTGGAAACGTTTCGTTCTTGAGATATTCATCATCAGACTCGGGAATTTAAATTAGTCCTATTTTAACACGCTTTTATTAGCTTGGGTTGTAACTATCAATCTATCTATCCATCCTGGCTATCTATGTAACGGAATCTTTGAGCCTAATTTTAACCAACTTCCAGCTATTCGATTTCTTTGAAACTTTGCACACGTATTAAGGACCCATGACAATGCAATAATCTTGCAAACAGTATCCCGTTATCTTGTTTTTTGATCGCCAGGAAAAAAAAATTCCATTATATTATAAAAACAACACCCTGGGTTGCCATCTGTTGGCAACATTCCAAACTTTGCTACTCAATTGCAGAGAGAATTTTTGAGTGGGTTGTCATCTGGTGGCAACATTTCAAAGTTGCTACTCTTTCGCCATCTGTTGGCAACATTCCAAACTTTGCTACTCAATTGCAGAAGAAATTTTTTAGTGGGTTTGCCATCTGATTTGGCAACATTTCAAACTTGCTGCTCTTGTTCACTAAAAATTTATTCGCCATTTTGTCAAGAGTAGCAAAGTTAATTGATATAACGAACTAAAAATGAAAAAATAATTAATAGTTTAAAAAAACTAAAAAACACGCTTTTATATGCTAACTGAACTAAAAATTAGAAAATAATTTTTCATTAAAAAAAAAATATTGTCATTTCATAGTAAAAAGCGTGGGGTGCTTAATATATTAAATGTTATAATTATTATATTTTGCCAATATCTATCGATGGAAAAGTTATGAAAAATAGTAAAATGCACCCCACGCTTTTACTATGGAAATGACAATATTTTTTAATGAAAAATTATTTTCTAATTTTTAGTTCGGTTGCATATAAAAGCGTGTTTTTTAGTTTCTTAAACTATTAATTATTTACAATATTTCCCCTTCTTCTTTGCACACAATTCTTAATTTAAAGCTAAAGTAGCACACAATATTTGATTTTTCACCTTTTAAAACCCCGTTTTTACGTGTTTTACAATATTTTTGCATTAAATTGCATAGCTATACTTTGAATCATTTCAATCTCAGTGTGCCATGAAGCCCTATGTGTAAGTATGGTTGCCGCGACTATCAAAAGAAAAGCCAGGCAATTTAATGTAAAAATAATGTAAAAAACGTGGCTAAACGATGTTTTAAAGGTGAAAATCAAATGTTTTGTGACACTTTAGCTTTCAAATCAAGAATTGTGTGCAAAAAGAAGGGGAATATAGTGAAAATAAGCTTAGTTCAAATTTGAACTTTGGTGATGAATATCTCGAGAACGAAACGTTTCCCGCCAAAGATTCGTGATCAGCGCCCCCAAAAACCCCGTATGCCAAATTTCGTTAAAATCGGAGTTGCCGCGGGTTTCTAGAGAACCACCAAAATTGCTAGATTTTATTGCACATTGTATTTCAAAAAATCGTTAAAAAATCAAGGTTTTTGTCAATTTTTATAGCCAGGTAGATTAAAACAATGTTTTTTTTGTGCGCCAGACTGCGCCACTGAGTTGGTTCTTGAATATCGGGAGAACCCAAGGAAGATAAACTTTTTAATAAGGAGCGCTCGATTTTTTATATTTGTCCGAAAATATAGGTTATGTTTGTGACGTCACCTTTTTGCCATAATATTTTTTATCTGACAAAATAAACCAATACTTGCATACCATAAAATAAAATCACTAAAAACATAAAAAATTGTATCTTACCCTTAATAACGATTTAAACGTAAATTCCCTGTAAAAAAATATCCAAAGGTCAGTGACCCCTGTTTACAAGTTTTAAAATTCTCTGTAACTGCAGTACTAATAACTACTCAATTTAACTATAAACAGTAAAAACTAAACATATATAAAGTCCAATGACTAAAAAGCAAAAAAATAACACAAAACCTCGAAGAAAACCTTCCAGTACGATTGTAAACAAAGAATTACGGGAAAAGATTACGTCACAAAATTTAGCGAACATAGGCTTAAATAGGATCGAGCGCTCCTTATTAAAAAGTTTATTTTCCTTGGGGAGAACCGGACATTTGGTGAAAATTTGCTTTGCATTGAATATTGCATTTGGAAAAGTCGCTGGAAAATTCAGATGTTTTGCTTTTTCGTCGTTAGACAGTTTTTGACCAATATTATTTTGACTTGACTTACTTACCATTGTTCTGAAAGTATCCTCCTCTTCTTCAGCGGCTGTGACGTCACTGGGAGGTGTTAGATATCCTCCCAGTCGTAACGCTCGTCTCTGCCTATGCGCAGACTCTGGCGAAACGACGCACGAGCTCTGTCGACTTTAAAAGTGTTAGTTAGAATGGTATTTTTTTTAATGTAAATCTGTAAACTTTTAAAAATATCAATTCAACGTTAGCGGCCCACAGACGATCAATATTATTGCGCAATATTCATTATCATATTGTACAATATTAATGACCGTTTGTGGTTTATATTGCGAGCGTGTACAATATATTGTATCAATCAAAAACAGTTTGATTTTTATTGTGCAATAGTGATTTATTGTGCCGTGTGTGGGTAATATTGCACAATTATTTCAGTTTTTAAATACGAAAGAGTATTTGTTTTACAAAAACAATTACAAAAATATGGATTCAAAAGCAATAGAGAAAAGAAATAAAGGTTTTTTCTTATTTTCAAACATGTTTCAAGCAGCTACTTTTTTCTTATCCTCATGTTTTAACCGGTAGTTACAAAACAAAAAGTAAGTTATTGTGCAATATATTAAATATAGTCTTTGCATAATATATTGCACTGTTTGGGGACGACTAGCAATATTACTGTACAATATTTTGCCCAATAATATTGATCGTCTTTGGGTCCCTTTAGGCTTGTGGGTACTCGTTTTATAGTAAATCAGGAATGTAGATTTTAAAATTTTATGTTAAAATTGCTTTATTTATTTGTTTTGGTTTTTAACTAAGTTAAGAAAAGTGCAGAATTTTAAACAAGTAATAGCTTTGTTCGCGGGTTCGATTCTGAACCGGTTCTGGGACTATTCGCATGCGCAGTAAAAAGCAGCGTTCACGGTTAGTAAAATCCTGAATTTTTAGTAACAGTTCTGGAGTCGCGGGTTACAATGGAATCAATTCGTTACCGGTTCGTAACCTGATTAGCAGTCCTGGGATTTTTGTTGGAACTAAAAGATCAGTTCGGGATTTCATGCGCATTATCGACATGGTTAGCTGTTTTCTGTTTTTGTGGTGCTAAAATAATCCGTTGTATTACAGTTTATTTGTTACTGCCACTTTTTATGCGAGGTTAATATACTTGTTGATTTTTTTTTATATTTTCGTGATGTGATTCTGAGCGCTATGTAAACAAAGGATTTTTAATTGTATTCCGTATGAATGTATGTATGCAATAAAATAAATAAAGATTCAAGAAAATATAGACAATATTACAAGATTTTACCATTTCTTGTTGTTTAAATTTCATCTTTAGTTAAATACACATACTTATGTTGAAAACTAGAGGAGGCAGGGAATCCTTGTCTTCCGCCGAGAGACCTCGAGTGGCTTTTGACAGTATAACAATTTACCTTTTTGTTTGAATGATTTTTTTTTATGTAGTATCCAATTTACCCATGAAAAATCCTAACCAAAAGCTAGGTTAGAAAACCTCCTCAGCTGTCTAGAAAATCGTTCGCGGTAAATTAATTTCTGAACTAATAAATAACTGGACATGCGCTTTTAATCAATTCTTAACCAGTTCGGTTCTAGTTCAGAATCAGCTAATTAGACCCGCGAACAAAGCTAATAATAGCCCTGTTCGTAGAGAAATCACAAACAGCGCCAATCGGGTATTATTATTATTTAAGTCATTTTTTTGTGTTCACCGTATTTATCGAATTGGTTCAAACCGCCTTTGAAATGACATATAAATAAGAGAGTTAAGCCGGCTGTCCATGAGAGCGGTTTTCTGCTCGCGGATGATAATTTAGCGTTGTGATTGGTTAGTGCAAATTTAAAATGCTTTTCCCGCCATTTTCGACGCGGATCCGCAAAAAGTTGAGATGAAGTTAAGTTTTTTACGTTTTCCACTAGATTGTGGGGATTTTCAAATTAATAGGCAGGAACTATAACCTTGAACTAGTTGATGAGCTTGATGAGTTGTTGCTTGAAGATAAGACAAGACGTTAAAGATCCATTTTAAATAAAAGAAGTCTTATAGACGCCATTAACTACACTTATTTTAATTGAATCGTTTATTTCAGAAAGCCCATATCGACCAAAATTTTAGAAATTGACTTTGGGGTAAAATTGAATTGTATAGGGGTAAACACATCGTTTAGTGCAGAAATCCCCTATCTATGCACATTAAAAGGTCTGTCGGGCGGCTTCAAAACTGTTTTTTATCACAAAAATTGTTTTTGTTGAAACTGTGTAGTTTTTATTAGTTTACTCAAAATGTAATATTCTGGAGATAGGGGGTTTCTGAAATAAACGATTCAATTATTTACTTCGGTATAAGATTTGGAGAAAAAAATATTTATCCTACTTTCAATACGACCAAAGAGACAAAAAAGGAGGCACAGGTTTGGAGTTAAAACAATTTTTTTAGAAAGAAAAGTTCATAGCCAGTATTATACTTTATTAAAGGAGTTAAGACAACATGATGATGAAAAACACTTCAATTATTTTTAAAAATGTCAAAGGAGCATTTTGACAAATTGTTACAGAAAGTTGAGTAAACTATTAGCAAGTCCCACACAGTTCGTGAGCCAATAACTGCAGGCGGGCGTCTAGCTTGTACTCTAAGGTAAATAGGTAACAAGAAAAATGTATGTGGTAAATAAAAGACTAAGACAAAGCTATTAACCAAAGTTGCCTAATTTGCTGGATTTATTATAATCCATTATCCAATACATTTGCCATCCCACAGACAGATAATGATTGACATCTAGTGACCTTCACAACCGTAGTATCAACCAAAGAAAATTCTAACATAAAATCACCATGTTTAAAACAAAACGCTTTAACATTTTCCGCTACAATGGACGTGTCAGCGGATTTTCTGCGAGGTATGTTTTAATACGCGGGCGGAGAACTCGCTCTCATGGAAAAGCCGGCTTAAAGTACACCAACAGCGGTCTTGGAGACCCTACTTGACCTCCCGCCACTGCATATAGTGGTACAAGGGGAGGCGAGAATGGGGGTATACAGACTGAAACACAACCTGAGCAACACAAAAGTTAGATCAGGACACATGGAAATAAAAATATCATAAGGAGTCCCATAATGGATATGAGGACAGACTATATGACCCCACAAATCGTACCCAGGAGACCCTTTCAGGTGACAATACACCCAAGGGAGAACTGGGCAAACGAAAATTTCAGACTCTCTCTTCGAGGTCAAACCTGGTATACGGACGGGTCCAAAACCGAAGAAGGGTCAGGAGCAGGTGTCTACAGTGAGATAGGAAACACTCGTTTGACCTTTCCACTGGGAAACCACGCCTCTGTATTTCAAGCAGAAATTTTTGCGATCTTACAATGTGCCAGGATTAACAACCAAAGGCCCCGCACAAATTGTACAATCAACATTCTTACGGATAGTCAAGCAGCCCTTGGTGCACTAATTAATCCCAAGGTATCGTCTTGGCTGGTACTAGAATGCCTCGAGGAACTCAGGGAACTGGCGGAACGCAACAACACGAGGTTGATGTGGGTGCCAGGGCATTGCGGAATTCGAGGCAATGAGAACGCAGACGAACTGGCTAGAAGGGGTCAGCCACGACATACGTCGGGCCAGAACCAGTCCTTGAGTGCCAAAGAGCACCTTCCGGAGTGCGGTACAAAACTGGGTAAAGGACCAGCAAAGACTGCACTGGGAAAGGCTTCCTCAACACATGCATGGGAAAATATACATCAGTGGACCATGCACAAAAAGAGCTAAAGAACTACTCAAAATGGGTAGGAATCAGCTAAGAACGATCACAGGTTTCCTCACCGGACATGCTCCAGTGAAAGAACACCTAAATAAAATGGGATTATACAACGGAGATCTGGACTGCAGATTATGTGGAGCAGAGACCGAAACAGTATCCCACATACTGTCAGAGTGTGAGGCACTGGATCACAAAAGACAGGCAATCTTCGGGGATATTAGAGTGCCCCCGGAAACATATGGTACGCACCCAGCAGACCTATACCGCCTTCTTCAAGGAACTAGGGTACTGGAATGGGTACAATAAAACGGGAGTTTGGTACAATAAGCCTTCAGGCTGCAGTGCCACCGGACATGCAGACGGCTCCCGGGAAAAAAAAAAAAAAAAAAAGCCGGCTTTAGATAGAGATAGGTACTCAAATATTTTTAAAACGTTTTGAACCGTATTAACACGAAAAACACGCCTTTAGTCAGGTGACGCGTTGCCAACTGGTCACCATACTAGTATGTGATTTCTCTACGAACAGGACTAATTATTTTAATATTTTTCTTGACTGTTACTTACATTTACTCAGTCGATTTTTTCCGACAGGGCTACTTTCAAGAGACGGCGCAGGCGCCGTCGTCAGGTCCTCAAAATTTATAATGATTAAGGATATGTCATCCACCTCGCTGCGAATTGGTGCTATGACTTCGGAACATAGGAACTTTGAGCCTGAAAAAGAATTTGATTAACATCATTATTATATATTATAAAACTAAGTTGATAAAATGTGCGTGCCGATAAAACTTGAAAAGGAGTCCCGATACGATAAAGGGACTTATATAGTGTGATAGCCCTTGAAAGTTCCCGTTTTAACCTAAAGGGCGTATTTTTAAAGATATAAGGGCTTTTCCAACCCTTCAACTTCAAAATTAAATGTAGTGGCGCCATCTGTGGTCGAGTATTTGAACTTCATTCAGAACAACGGTTATTTGGGTTGCGTTTCGAAAGGCGCTGCGAGCAATTGCAATTGTTTTCAATATTTTTTTACTTTTTACGTCACAGTTTATTTTTTTATTTCAACTACCACGTAATCTGATATCAATTCCCGAGCGAAGCCGGGAATCATAGCTAGTTTATAATATTTTTTGGGAATATTGATCTGATTGCTTGATCGGTCGATAATAAGAATTGACGGTTTAAGATTTGTCATTTTATAATTTTTTTAATAGCAGTACTTTTTATCAACACTTGTTTCATCAGTGGGGTAGACGTGGGCAAACTCGAATCAGTAAGGCCTCTTTTCTTTCGTTTCCAAAATCTATCCAAAAATCTATCTTACCAAATATGATGTGACACGACATGCTTATTCATTATAGTAAAAAAGTATAAATGGGCGATGGGAGAATTGAAAAGCATATACAGGGTGATTCCAAAAATCGATCACGAAACTTAAGGGGTGATTCTACTTGACAAAATAAGGGTAGAGCTTCATATAATTTTTTTCAAAATGTCATTCGTTTTCGAGTTACAAGCCGTCAAAGTTCAATTTTTATTTTGGTCTTTTCGCCTTATTGGATTTATTTTTTAACCAATCCAGTTGATATTTGGCACACAAATCGAGCTTCTGCAGATTCTAAAATTTTAAGATAAAAGTACTTTTTTAAATACCGCCAGAGGGCACTTTACCTAAAATTTAAAATTTATTTACATCATAACTTTTATTTTGACAAATATTGCAAAGCTGGGGGCGCCTTTTTATAGACAATCAAAAACTTAAAAATAAGGTATCCGTTATTAAAGTCGATAAACCTCACCGTTTAGGCATCAATAGACATCAAAGTTTTTATCAATTTCAATCAAATTACCTACATACAAATTGATGAAAACTTTAATGTCTATTGGTACCTAAACGCTGAGGTTTATCGACTTTAATAAAGAGTACCTACTTTTTAAGTTTTTGATTGTCTATAAAATGGCGCCCCCAGCTTTGCAATATTTGTCAAAATAAAAAGTTATGATGTAAATAAATTTTAAGTTTTAGGTAAAGTGTCCTCTGGCGGTATTTAAAAAGGTACGTTTGTCTTAAAATTTCAGAATCTGCAAAGCTCGATTTGTGTGCCAAATATCAACTGGATTGGTTAAAAAATAAATGCAATATGGCGAAAAACCAAAATAAAAATTGAACTTTGACGGCTTGTAACTCGAAAACGAATGACATTTTGAAAAAAGATTATATGGAGCTCTACCCTTATTTTGTCAAGTAGAATCACCCCCTTAAGTCTTCTAAAGTGGTCACTTTTATAAGTCCTGTGAGGCAGTGAAAATTAGTCAGTGGAGATGGTCCAGCTGATTGACACGAAGAGCAGAAATTCTTTCTCTTAATTGTCGAAAAGGGAAGATCTCTTTTTATATATTATAACGACAAAAAGGATTTTTTTGAATTTATTTTCTACGAGTTACAAGTAGTGTCTAACCAAACTGACAAAATTAGAAAAGCGATCTGTATCTCCAAAACGAATCAAGTTAGCCAGAATTTCCATTTACTACTGAATTTTTTCAAAATCTAAACTGAGATTGTGCATTCAGATTTCTTCCATCTCTTTTACTTTTCTCTATACACTGCAAGGTCAGCGAAAAGATGCCAACCTGTACCTAAATTTCCCTGTTCTCTGTATATCAAAATATTTAGATTTAAAAATATGCACGCAGCACTGGTTAATTTTAACTCAATATTTTGACAATTTACTTAAAAAATAAACGATACATTAAAATGTTTACTTAATAAAGATATAGTCAGACACGCTTCATGTAATAATATTTACCATTATCGACTCGTCATCTATAATTTTACCAAGACTATTTTTTTAAATAAATGTCCTTTTTGCATTTTGTAAGAAAAAAATTAAAATAAAAAATACTTAAACAAAAAATGTATTTCATTGGTTTCACAAATCAGTAACCTTAGTTACGACAATAATAAATGTATTTTATTGGTTTAAAAGTGAGTAACCGGAGTTACTTACTAGGTATTTATTATCAACAGAGACAAGAATGAGACGAGCAACTAAATGTAAATAAATTATCCGAGAGAGAGATAGCTGCTTGGCCTTCCTTGTCTGTCTTCAAGGAAGGCAAACGCAGATGGTGCGTGAGTCGACTTTATCGTTTGCCCGCCAAATTCAAATTATATAGCTGTGCTATTTTTGCCCTTAATGTTAGGTACTTGTTTTTGTTTCCTATTAATATAAAATATTGGGGTTTAGTTCAATAATTACACACAACTAATTAAAAATGTCATTTATTTGGTTTTTATAAAGATTTTTTCTTCAGATAACCATGTCAATATTACCTTAAATTATTTGTTGAAAAGCACAAATTTAATATATACACTGTGATCACTAATAAAAGTCAATATTCAAAGTCCAATTAAAGGTAAAAACCACGAAACACACAATAAATCACAGAAAATGTAAACAAACTGTCCAAACAAATCGGCCATTGAAAAATATCAAACACAAATATCGATTAACATTTCGGCGTGACTGCCTGCGGCAACGTTGTCAAGTTAAACATATTCGATTCATGGTATATTTTCTTTCTCTTAATTAGATGTGAGCCAAAAAAGGACCTTAAAGTTTACATGCAGAAATTGTAAACAACTTGGCAACCAGGGCAAAGCGATGAATGCTCCATCTACGATAGCCTGCCATGATGAAAGACAAAGACATATTTATTAGAACTTACGTTAAACCAGAAAGAGATAAATACAATGGACAAATTGTTAGGACCCGTTACCCGTCTCATTTTTGTCTCTGTTATAAATATAAAGTACTCAAAGTATAGTTGCTTTTACGACTGCAGTGTCATTGCCAACGACACCGTATTTGCAGCCATTGTTAGAATAGACAAATATTAAATAATTGTCAATATTTCGAAAAAGTTAAATTTTGGAAACAGACATTCTTTAACAAATTAAACCTGATTTTATTAATTTTTTTATTATACAGGGTGGTTCAAAAATCGATCACGAAACTTAATGAGGTGATTCTACTTGACAAAATAAGGGTAGAGCTTTATATAATTTTTTTTCAAAATGTCATTCGTTTTCGACTTGCAAGCCGTCAAAGTTCAATTTTTATTTTGGTTTTTCGCCATATTGCATTTATTTTTGAACCAATCTAGTTGATATTTGGCACACTAATCGAGCTTTACAGATTCTAAAATTTTAAGACAAAAGTACTTTTTTAAATACCGCCAGAGGGCCCTTTACCTAAAACTTAAAATTTATTTTCATCATAACTTTTTTATTTTGACAGATATCGCAAAGCTGGGAGCGCCATTTTATGAACAATAAAAAACTTTAAAAAGTAAGGTACTCTTTATTAAAGTTGATAAACCCCCCGTTTAGGCACCAATAGACATCAAAGCTTTCATCAATTTCAATCAAATTACCTACATACATACAGGGTGTCCAGTAACTCAACCGACAAACTTAACCAAACGATTTTTCAACAAATGTTAAAAAAAACTTCATATAAACATATGTCCTAAACGTCTTGGTTTTTGAACTAGGGGTGTTAAAAATTAAAAAAAAAACAGTTTATATTTATCACTTTTACTAGGACAGTTTGCACCCCCAGAACACTTTCTTTCAAACCGCCACTGGTGTGGTTGGTCTCTCGAATCTGCCTTAATTCAACGATACTGATTACTTTCTAAAACTCTTAAAAGTTTCAGTAAAAAAATAGACAACTTAAACGTGTTTATTTACAAAAAAATATGATTGTTTTGACTCTTCAAAACGACGAAAGTTATTAAAAATGTTTATTTCATTTCGCTATTCCGCATATTTTCAATATCCAAGGTTTGTTTTTATTAGTAATTTTATTATGTTTTGACGTGTATTTTTGTTTTGTGTCATTTTATTAAGTTAAAACCAGTAACTTTAGTAACAACTGCATAAAGTGGTGCTATTTTCATGAATCGAAGTGTCCCATGAAAAAAAATCAGATTAGGAAACACAACCCATATAACATTTTTTGCCGGCAAGGCATTGGCAAAAAGGTATCAAAAAGACATCAATATGGGCAATTGGCCGTTATTGGGCCACGTGTTGCAGAAAATGTGATGGCATCCATCATTAATAAGTTATGTTGAAAAAAATGCATTTAGGATAATGGCATCCATCATTAAAAAGGTTTTGGCAAAAATATGCTTTTTAGATGATGGCATTACGTTATTTTTTCCTAATGACAATAAAATGCATTTTTTACCGTCCAGGAAACTAAAATCTGCATAACTAATGCACATGCATAATGTGTGTTTATGTACAGGGTGTCCCATATAAAATTAAATACTATAATTTGGGAAAAACCATAAGAGATACAAGAAAAAGTTAAATGCAGAAGTTTTTTTTTATCTGTTTAACACTCCACGAAGGCTTTATGCCTAAGTACCAGAGTACCGTGTGTGTCGGGTTATTAGATGTTTAACCCCTTTTCCACGCTGTTCCGTCAATGTTATCCAAGCACTGAAACATGCAATTTTTGCATTTTACAGCACCTTTTAGACAACGCGGTAGTGCCACCACGGACGTTATTTTTTTTAAATAACTACTACCTGGGGTAGGCAGAATACTACATAGTGGTTTGCCAAGCCATCTATGAGGTGACGGGCGATTAAAATGCCAATGTCCGGTTCCGAGATTCGAACTCGGATCGCTGCGGTGAGAAGCTGGTACGTTACCGCTGCACTACGCTCGCCACCAAGTTGTTCAGTGAAATGTATTTTTTTAGTATTTTTATTGTATCTCTTATGGTTTTTTCAAAATTATAGTATTTAATTTTTATTTGCATGATTTGTATCAATAAAATGTTAGGAAAAGGCCATTTCCTTTAAATTATGTAAAAAAACATAAAATAATGTTGTTTATCCGCCATTATAAATAAAACAGATCAAAAATTGCTCGAATGTTAGTTAAATACAAATGTTAATAATATGGTTTGAAAAGTATAAATATGCGTTGAAGGTTTGCCATTTGAATATATATTTGCCTGCAACAAAAAGGCATGCTTTATTTAATCAGGATTGGTATGCTGCCATTTTTGTATGCTTGCCGGCAATTCGCCTGCATGTAAAATTTATTGGCAATTGAGTGTTTATTTAGGGTTAACTTTTTAATGTGTATTAGATGTTGGCATAATATTGCCACCAATTGCCAATGCTTTACCATCAAGGCCAATATGAAAAATGTATGTATATTGCCGGCAAATAGTGTTTGCTGGGTAATGGCAGAATTTATGGTAATCTGATCTTTTAGTTTAGTTGATTACTACTACATTACATAAATTCATATTAAAATAAATAATAGTAGGCATTGACACAATACACTAACTGAGAATATAAAAAAACATCTGGTAAAAAAGTATTTTTTATCACCTCGAGTGTGTACTAAAATGGAGTACTTTATTATCTGGTTAACGATCAAAATACCGCCTTTTTTCTACGCTCGCAGAAAAATGTCAATTAGTTTATTTAATATTGCTATTCCGCATATTTTCAACATTCCATGTTTGTTATTATTGGTAATTTCATTATGTTTTGACGTGCATTTTGTTCTGTTATTTAGTTAAAAATAGGTAATTTGTGGGGTGGAGTTGGTCTCTGGGGCTGTTAGCATGCAGGATAGAGCATATATGATAATTCTTTGCTAATTAGGCATATTGGAGATAGGCATTGTAATGTGTTTATTATTTTAATGTTTATTTCAATGTTGTGACAAGTTTAATAAAATGAAATAAGGTAAATTAGAAACATACATATATTAAATAGAATTAGGATAAAGATTTTTGGAGATGCTGTCCTTAGATTTTTAAAATTATTTTATCTAAAAAGTTAGTTATGGGATTTCCATCAAATACTAGATGCTATTGGCCTGAGGGAGAACAGAAAATTTTTATTTTGGAATTTGCAAAAAAAAAAAGATTTTTTTCGGTAATTATTTACCAACCGGACGCATCGCCGATTTGAATGAAATTTGGTATACGGGGGATTTTTGGGGCGCTGATTACGAATCTGAAAGAAGTTTTATTTGTACACGTTTCGTTCTCGAGATATTCATCATTAGACTTGATAACCAAAATTAACTATTTTCTCCCTTCTTTTTGCACTTAATTCTTGATTAAAAGCTAAATTGGTACTCAATATCTAAAAACCCCATTTTTCTATTTATTTTATCCGTTTTTTTCCATAAAATTGCAAAGCTTCACTTTTTATTATTGTATCCTTGACAACTTACATTTTCTTTATATCTTTATATTATATATATATATATATATATATATATATATATATATATATATATATATATATATATATATATATATATATATATATATAACTACTAAACAACCACACAAAGTTCTATATTTTTAAAGCTCTTTAAAATATACAGGGTGTCTCAACTCTATTTATACACCAAATAACTTCGCCCCCGTATAAGATACAAAAATTAACTTGAATTAGAAAATGTTTATTCAGATACACTCTTTTTAGTGATGGTTCTAGTTATTATACAAGGTGTCTCAAAACCATAATTTTTATTGACAAGTAGATTTTTTAAATGGAACACCCTATATATTTTAACAAATTTTGACTCTGTATGAAATTCCGAAGGCCGATTTGTTTGGATAGTTTGTTTACACTTTCTGTGATGTATTGTGTGTTTCTGTGGTTTTTTACCTTTATCCATTCTATAATTTATTATTAATAAAAACATATTACGGGGCGATAGAGTGAATAGGGGTGCTGGGTGGGGACGAAACAGTAGAAATCCTACATTAAACGCCCAAAAACAGTATTTCACAGTACACACCACACTTTCTGTTTACAAAAATGTCCAAAAAATGTTTAAAAAAATTAAAAATAAATAATATTACAACAATCCCGCCATGGCTGTCACTGCATAAAAAGAAGAGTTTGCAATAGAAATATTCTAAATGTTTGCGATGTTGCCAAATAAAGTGAGAAAGTGTCAATAGCTTAAAAAAAAGGAAGATAGAGGACAAAATTCATTTGAAAAATTAAGTTATTCCTTCTTCCTATTATAATTTGTAGAGAAAAAAGGAAAATACCTTAACATAAAGATGAGGGATTTCTACAATAAATATCATTGTTTCTTATGGAAATAGTGGATAATCCCCAAAATAGGCTTGGTGTTAATTCTTCATAAGAAGTTTGGCAACGCTGCTTCTATCAAGACTGTCATTTTCATAATGACGAACTTCATGTTATCAGCTGACCAAAATGAATGTTCCTTCTTTAATTAATGGCGGACGAGATATCTCATATGTGTGGGATAGTTTTTCGAAAAATTTAATACTTTTCAAAAATTAATTTACATTTTTCATGTGCCCCAAATGCAGTGTATTAATGTTTTCTTGTGTTTGACGTTGGATTTATACTGTTTTGTCCCCACACAGCACCCCTGTTCACTCCACCGTCCCGTAAATATGTTTTTATTAATAATAAATTATAGAAATGGATTTTGGAAAACGCGCACACAGATTTGTATCATAACTGACCTATAGAAACGCCCTGAAAAAGAATTTTTAGAAAATCTCTTATAATAGCGAAAACCGCTATATCGAACTATTACCGTATCTTCAATAATAAATAAGTTGGCAATAGTGCCAACTTAAGTTTGATCACCCTGTATAAAAACTATAAAAAATTTAATATAAAAAATGACTTTAGCTTACCAAAGAAAATGTTATCAACATAAGTCCACGTGCTTCACACAAAACACTACAACACATAATGTCAAAGATCTAAGCCATAAAACCCATTTAAGACCCTTAAAACCGTTTAAACGTCTTTTCTACCTTCCGAAAATCAACTGCATCCCTTAACATTCGCCAATAACTACCCTCATGTGGCATAGTGGCGTTTTCTTAATACCTCCCCGATAATATTCTTAATCTGAAAGTCAGGGCATTTTCATATCAGGCCGATAAAATCCTAAGTTCTACGCTATTTTATCGATCGCAGGATAACCTCCAAAAGGCGAGCCGTTTTCACCCTAATTTCACCCCCATAACGAATTACAAACTGTGGAATTTTACCTATAAGAGGCGAACCTGCATGAATTGTGAGTTGTTGTGTCCTGATTTTCAAGTGCGGTCATTGTTTTTGTCGATACGTAGTTGGAAAAGTTGGCCAAAACCAAGGAAGATAAATTTTTAATAAGGAGCGCTCAATTTTTATATTTGTCCGAAAATATATGTTATGTTTGTGACGTCACCTTTTCTATTCTATTTTCGGTTTTTGGCTTTCACACTTAATGCATTCAGCCATCGTCAAGTGGTTGGAAAATTGGATTGTCGGGTTCTAGACCCCCAGATTTTCCTTTTAATGCTTTGTTTTATGGCTCTGATACTAAGTCAATACTTCTGAACATGCATAAATTGTGACTGTCAAGCCAGCGGCTGCTACTGGTATCGCGCATAACCGTCACTTTCACTACTGACGTATTTCCGCAAAGCGTGCGCACCTCCTCGACCATACGAGGACACCATGTGTTCAACACCAAAACGTAAAAACTTCAGGCATTAGGTATCTTCACTCACAGCGCTTAGCCCCAGAAGAAAGAAGCCCTAATTTAGCGTGAATCTTTCTCGATCCCCAAGGGTACAACTACGCTCGTACGATGCCTTCAATCGCCTACCCGGGAAGTCTATGTAGACCTATACGTAAACATGAGCCGCACTACTCGAAGACCGCGGAAAGAGTAGACGTCACCTTTTGCCATAATATTTTTTATACAGTACTAATATAACTACTTAATTTAACTAGAAACAGTAAAAACTAAACATATATAAAAGTCAAATGATCTAAAAGCAAAAAAATAAGACCAAAGCCTCGAAAACAACATTTCAGTACGATTGTAAACAAAAAATTACGGGAAAAAATTACGTCACAAAATTTAGCGAATATAGGCTTAAATGGGATCGAGGGCTCCTTATTAAAAAGTTTATTTTTCTTGGGCCAAAACATTCAATTTTTTTAACATATCGAAAGTATTCAAGGTGAAAAATATTGTGAAGGTTTGAGTTGAATTTATATAATTTATATTAAAAATTTATACTGGGTTAGTAGAAAGTACTGCAACTCTGAAATATTTTTAAATACACTTAAGCAACATTAACCAAATTTGATATATAATTAATAGTTTAAAAAACTAAAAACACTCTTTATATGCAACCGAACTAAAAATTAGAAAATAATTTTTCATTAAAAAAAATATTGTCATTTCATAGTAAAAAGCGTGGGGTGCATTTTACTATTTTTCATAACTTTTCCATCATAGATATTTGCAAATATAATAATTATAACATTTAATATATTTATCACCCCACGCTTTTTACTATGAAATGACAATATTTTTTTTAATGAAAAATTATTTTCTAATTTTTAGTTCGGTTGCATATAAAAGCGTGTTTTTTTAGTTTTTTTAAACTATTAATTATTTTTCATTTTTTAGTTTCTGCTACTCTTGACAAAATGGCGAAAAATTTTTTTAATGAACAAGAGTGGCAAATTTTAAAATTTTTCCAACAGATTGCAACTCACTAAAAATTTCTTCTTCATTAAGTAGCAAAGTTTGAAATTTTGCCAACAGATGGCAATCCAGGCAATGTTTGGACCGTTGCCAATATATTGCAACCCACTAAAAAATTTCTTCTTCATTTAATAGCAAGTTTGAAATGTTGCCAACAGGTGGCAACCTAGGTGTTGTTTTATATTTTTATAATATAAAGGAAAAATTTTTTTCCTGGCGATCCAAAAAAGAATGTTAATTTTTATTAATTGCACATTATGTATTATGTATACATTACACATAATGTAATTTTTATTATGGAATCCTTGAACTAATGGTGCAACTAACCCTATATTTTTATTGTTCATAAAAATTGAACACCCATGGTGCAACTAACCAAATTGTGTAAAAACTAAAAAATTTCTTCTTCATTTAATAGCAAAGTTTGAAATGTTGCCAACAGATGGCATCCTAGGTGTTGTTTTTATAATATAATGGAATTTTTTTTCCTGGCGATTCAAAAAAAGATAACGGGATACTGTTTTAAATTATTGCACCTTCATCGGTCCTTGACACGTGTGCAAAGTTTCAAAGAAATCGAATAGCTGGAAGTTGGTTAAAATTAGGCTCAAAGATTCCGTTACATAGATAGATAGATAGATAGATAGTTACAACCCAAGTTAATAAAAGCGTGTTAATAATAAAAGGTATTGGATCTAAAGAATTTAACAGTAATATCGGCACCAATGCCAAATTTCCCAGTTTTGTGCTGCTCATCTTTTAGTTTTTTAAATGGAATGCCCCAATAAATTGCGCAGGCCAAATACAGGGTGATTCAAAAATCCATCATGAAACTTAAGGGGTGATTCTACTTGACAAAATAAGGGTAGAGCTTCATATAATTTTTTTTCAAAATGTCATTCGTTTTCGAGTTACAAGCCGTCAAAGTTCAATTTTTATTTTGTTTTTTTCGCCATATTGCATTTATTTTTTAACCAATCCAGTTGATATTTGGCACACAGATTGAGCTTTGCAGATTCTTTTTTTTAACAGCTCGTAGTTCAAAACTAAAACGTTTAGGACATATGTTTATATGAAGTTTTTTTCTTATTTTCTGTTGTAGAATTGCCCTGTAAAGTTTATCGGTTGAGTTACTGGACACCGTGTATATAAGTAGGTAATTTGATTTAAATTGATGAAAACTTTGATGTCTATTGGTGCCTAACGGACTTTTAATAAAGAGTACCTTATTTTTTAAGTTTTTTATTGTATATAAAATGGCGCCTCCAGCTTTGCGATATCTGTCAAAATAAAAAGTTAAGATGTAAATAAATTTTAAGTTTTAGGTAAAGTGCCCTCTGGCGATATTTAAAAAGTACTTTGTCTTAAAATTTTAAAATCTGCAAAGCTCGATTTGTGTGCCAAATATCAACTGGATTGGTTAAAAAATAAATGCAATGTGGCGAAAAAACCAAAATAAAAAATGAACTTTGACGGCTTGTAACTCGAAAACGAAAGACATTTTGAAAAAAAATGTATACCACTATTTTGTCAAGTAGAATTACCCCATTAAGTTTCGTGATCAATTTTTGAATCACCCTGTATAATGCCGCCGCCAGACATTGGGCCAACTACGACAAACTCTGGCAAACAACCATTGTGTGGGCGGGTAATTCGTCTCGAGTCCGCTTGCTTACAGATAGTTTGACAAATGTTTCGACAAATAGTTCGGGCACAACTTTGCCCAATGTGTGGCGGCAGCAAGTCTACAAATTTTCCATTTTTACTAGCTGCCACATTTTACCTAAAAAATTTAGATGCGCTCAAAAATCTCTAAACCGGCCTAAACTGAGTTTATAAATTTTGGTATTTAAAGGTTTCTGGGCAAGTAAAATTGACAGTGATTTTGTCATTGTTGCCAGATTTCCCAGCTTTGCGCTACAATTATTTTGGTATTTTAAATGAATGATTGCCCTATTTATTTTAGTTGTAGATTCCAAGTTTTTAAAATTTAATCTTTATCAGTTACCGAGATATGACAACACCGCAATTTTATTAAAATTTGACAACAATGCTGATATTACTGATTAATTAGGCATGTCTAAAAACTCTCCTTATACCAGCTCTAGCCGTTTTAAAGATATTAAGGCGCTAACATACTTTTGCTAGAGCTGTAGGGTATTATCTCTCGGCAACTAACAGGGACAAAATTTTGAAAATTTTTAAACTTATTTCATTTGATCCGCCCAATGTAATGCAACAAAAAAGATGTATATATATATATATATATATATATATATATATATATATATATATATATATATATATATATATACATCAATTTCTATTTCATTCGACATTGGTAAAAAGACGAGCAGCAAAACCAACATCAAATGTTTATACAAATGTGGACATAAACAGAGGCAATATCTTTTGAAATAGAGGCATAAATGGAAACAAACACATTTTTGCATGGGTTTGTTGTTCATGTTCCATGCGTAATTGCATGCGTAATTGCATGCGTAGTTGCATGCGTAGTTGCATAAGTGGAAAGCCCGCTTTACTCATGGGATTGTTGCAGTCGCCAGACGCCTCGTGCTGTCAAACTTCCATTTTTGATGAAAATATTACTTTATGCACTTGTTTAATAAATTACTATTTTCTGGTTCAACCCTGTCTTTTATTTAATAAATTGGTCTAATGCAAAGAGAATAGACAAGGGGAGAGAAACAGTTGATTTACCCCCACCAATTAAAAATGGCACACACCTGCGACTTGTAATTGTGTTCGGCGACCGAAAGAGCTCGTCAAAGTTTTATTTTATTCTTGCCTAAAGTTGGTAAAAAGCACGTGCTTGGTATAAAGTATGGATTTATTTATAATTTTTTGTTTCAGTACGTACTTTTTCCGTAACATTTTATGTGCCTGAACCAATACAATCAACCAAATATCTTACGAACTTTAACCGGTTTGATGGTTAACTTAACACAGCGGGATTACTCGTCATGCGCATGGGAGATTCTTTTTCCGGCTTGCTATTGGCTGTTATAAATGTCAAAACTCTTGACTTTCATATGTTCAATATGGCTGAAGTTTTTGTGATTGTTGTGGCTGTATATTTGTTTTGTGTTTTATTCGGTTTAATTTTACGTGTGATCTGTGTTATAAATGAAAATTTATTGGTTTTTTTAAATAAATTATTTTTAAATTATTTTCGTTGATTTTTTTTTTTTTTGAATAAAAACAAATTAACACTTTAGGCAAGATTTATTTTTTTAACAAAATATTATATACAGGGTGTTATTTAATAAGTGTCCGATAATTCAGAGAGTGATTTTTCAAGTATTTTTAAGGTAAAAAGTTCCTATGAATGTGTGGTCTAAGATGCTTCGCTTTCAAGATACAGGGTGTCAAAGTTTTATTTTTATTTATATTTATTACCTACTACTCAACTGTACGTCAAAGTACGTCAAAATTGTATTATGTCTGAATTTTTACATGACAACACAAACAAAATGCATTGACTAGGCTACTTGATAAAACCGTCATTTTCGGCGGTCTTTACTTAGCATATTTATTACTAAGCGTATGCATCGATTATTTTAAACTAAAATATTTCGAAAACGGTTGCTCCTAGCGTTATCTAATAAGAGTACCTTTTTACGTAAAATGACTAAGGAATCCATTTCTTGTAACAAAAATGTAAATACAGGGTTGTACAAAAAGTCATGAGCCTTTGAAAGTGAAAATATACATGTGGCTAGCGCCCTCTACAAGTAAGAGCTAAATTAAGAACAAATTCAAATTTCTCATGTCAAAAAACCCCAGGTACCAATTTTCGTTCGGAAATCGGCATTATTTAGGAAATTATGCAGAAAAAACATAAATAAAAATAAAACTTTGACACCCTGTATCTTGAAAGCGAAGCATCTTAGACCACACGTTCATAGGAACTTTTACCTTAAAAATACTTGAAAAATCACTCTCTGAAATATCGGACACTTATTAAATAACACCCTGTACATTATAATTTTATATAAATACGTAAAATATATTTAATGAATATCTTGCTGGAGGTAAAAGCACAATGAACCAATAGAGGATTTCTGTGTGCATCACTCCCTATATTTAAAAAATTTGCTTGAACTATAAAAGACAGACAAATGACCAGTTTAAAAAGTATTAATATTGTTAAAAATTATACTAATGCGAAAAAATAAAAAGGCCTAAACACTTTAAAAACTTAATAACTGACCCAGTTAAGGTACAAACCAAGATATAAAGTGTTGTCTACTTAAGTTCGTACCATAAGGCAAACTTTTATTATTAATTTTACGAAAAAATTTAACCATTCGATATTAATGGTTTTATGTGGTAGGTATATGAAATATTTTATTTTAAAATAAGTATCCAGTAATGTGAAAACTTAAATTTTCATTGTTAATTAAAACCTACAATCTTATCTGCTTCCTCATACCTAAAAAAACATGTATGTAGATATCGAATAAAATGGACCAAGCACAGTGGCCTACGGAAACTGAAATCCTACTAAGCTTTTCTCAGTATAAGTAATATTAACTTATACACTATAATACCTTTCAACTAAATAGAATCAAAATAAATCTAAAATGTATTTGGTTGGTAAGTTTAAGCGTGCTGTTTTCATATATTTCTTAAAATTATACACTTCTTTACATTTTACAACCATTCTTTATGCTAAATATGTAATCTCACAATAAAACTTTAATTTTCAAGAAATAATTCTATTTAGATTTTCATTTTTAGTTCTCATTTTCCTAAAATTTTTATACATGTTTTCACATTAACCTATTCCAATCTAAGAAAAAAATAGACTTCTACCAAATAGATTTTAATACACCATTAGCACTAAATTACCAATATTTAGTCATTAAAATATTAATAAATTTCAGTATAAACCACCAGGGCCGTATTAAGGGTATGTGGCGCGCCCTAGGCTAGAATTCCCAGAGCGCCTATTTTCGTACAAAGAAAAAAATTGAAGAGCAAAAAAAAAAGGTCATTTTCTCCCTTTCGCCTCTATTTTATTTATATCCCCGCAGAAAGATTAGTTCTAATCCCCTATTACTCCCCTATCTGGCGCCTACTTTTTTCATGGCGCCCCAGGCTGTAGCCTAGTCAGCCTAATGGATAATACGGCACTGTAAACCACATTTCACACTTTTTAATAATGTTTTATGTATATTTACTTAATAAATTAATTTTGAATATACCGCCGATTTTGACATTGGGAGTGCGTATGCGCATGTTCTACCATCCCGCAGTCCCTTTCTTCAAATTGTGCCACTTTTCGAAACGGCGATTGATCCTCTATCCTTGTCTATTCTCTTTGGTCTAATGACGATCTATCTGAGAGACAATCAAACATGCAGTTTGTAAATTATTTTCTTTCGCAGTGCAGTGAAATTAAAGTCGATTTAGATTTCTCAAATTGATTTACTAATATTTCGCGACAACTTTATGGGTTTTCGTATGCAGAAAAATACACTAAACTTATGGACACAACTTCTAATTTCGATAAAGAAACCCTAATTTTATGGTTGAAATTACGTAGTAGTGAAGCTAAGAGTGGGCGAAGTGCATCCTCGCCCACGGCCAGGGGCGTCGCCAGCTGATGGCCCAGGGGGGCAAGTTGATATGGAGAATAGGGAAAGTATGAATTGTAGGAAAAATCGAGAGCACACGTAAATTTTATCTTGTAATAAGAGTTTTACATTTACAGTATGCGTTGTACGTAGGATATTCAGTAAGTTTTGAGATACTTTGTAACTAAACGGTGCAGGAAAGTAACATTGATGTTTTTTGTTTGTACATGTCATTACAAGTCGTAGTCCTACATATTTATTAGTAAACTATCAGTTTTGCGCCAGTTCGTGTCCAGCGATTTTAGCGCAATGTCGTCGTGGACGACCATCGAGTGCCGTGCAATTTTGAAATACAACTTTTCACGTGGGTTATCTCAAGAACAGTGTTTAGACGAAATGAAGCCTATACTTGGTGATGACTGTCCATCTCATGCGACCATATACAGATGGTACAAACAATTTCAGCGGGACTCGTTTTTGCTTGAAGACGCCTCACGCTCAGGTCGACCGTGTAAAGAAGTTACCCCAGAAAACATATCTGCCGTCCAAAAGCTATAGAAACAAACCGACGAATTACCTATCGACAGTTAGAAGAGACATTGAACATTAGTTTAGCAACATTACATGATAGATGAGCACTTGGGTTTTAGAAACATTGGTACTCTTTGGGTTCCACACAAGTTAACTCCCGAGCAGCAGACACAAAGAGTGAATTGGTGTAAAAACTTATGTCCAAATTCCAGGAGGGTAAATCTAAAGACATAGTGTCGATCGTCACGGGAGATGAAACTTATCTTTATTATTATGACGTCCAACTAAACAACAGAATAAGATATGGGTTCTCGAAGGAGAAGAAACTCCGACCGAAGTTCGCAAATCAAGATCTGTAAAAATATGATGATAGTTGTTTTCTTTGGTTCAAGAGGAATAATTAAACGTGTCGTGCTCCGAGAATAAAAGACCGTAAATGCTCTCTGGTACACTACAGTGTGCCTTTCAAAATTTATTGAAAAGTTAAGAGTGATTCGCCCAAACTCGCAACTCGCTAGCTGGTACCTTTATCATGACAATGCCCCACCTCATTGAGCTGAACTTACCAATCAATTTTTGACAGATGCAGGCTTGAGACTTGTGGAACATCCGCCTTATAGCCCCGACTTGGCGCCGTGTGACTTTCGGTTGTTTCCTTTTGTCAAGAGCCAACTTAAAGGACAAAAGTTTAAAACTGAAGACGCGCTACTGGAGGCCTGGGATAAAATATGCGCTGAAATTTCAAATGAAAAGTGGAAAGCTATTTTCAGTGACTGTTTTGTTAGAATGAAAAAGTGTATTCTATGTGGTGGAAATTATTTTGAAAAAATCAAGAAAAAATAAATAAAACAAGTAAATGGAGAACTAAAAATCGACAGTTCGGGACTGTTGTTAAGATAAATGGAATAAAAAAAAACTATTATTTAGGTTTAAAATTTAAATTTTTTTAGCTTTTTAGGGGATTCTAATTTTTTTAAATATTTTTATTCAATTTATCTTGATAACGGTGGCAGACTTGCCACCGAAACGTCAAATTTTAGTTCTCCATTTATTTGTTTTATATTTTTTTGTTTTTTTTTGTAGTTATAATTTATTTTCTGGCGTGTACCCAAATAACTACCATCAATTAAATGAATTCGCTGAACCAATACAGAACATATCTTTAATAATGCACATTGAAAAATAAAATTGACAACTGTCAGCAGAGACAAAATGTTGAATCTCAAATCGAAAATCGCTATCATATAACTGAGCAAAAGTGATAATATAATTTTTCTTTTTAAACTAGCTGTTTAAAAAGACAGGAAGAAATTATCTGCACGTCTATGCTTTAGAAAAAAATGCCGGTACCGCACTTTTTTGCTGTTTCGATTTCGATTACTTTCCTATGAGCTATACCTAAATTGACTTGTTCTACTACTGTATAAATAAGAAAACTTTGTGGTCCTAGCAACGCGAATGATAACGAAAGAGAACCTTCGTGTTACCTGGTTGCTAAGCGTTGCTAGCTACGAAAGTAATATTTTCAGCGCCTGGACAAAAAAGTAAGAGTAAAAAAAAAAAGAAAATATGCTTGTGGGAAGTATTAGGATTTATTTATGAAAAGTAACTAATTTATGACAAAATATTTTAAAAAACTAGGTTAGGTATTGACATTAAAAGTACTTGTGCAATTTGAGCAATTAGCAAAAGAAATTGGAGGAGTAATACTTGAATTAACAGTTTTTAAATTTGTTGTTGGGGTATCGTTATCACCTTTAACTACGTTAATATTCATATTTTTCACTGTTACTTCATTAGAGGAAATATTGGTAGGAACTTCGTTTAAAATCTTCTTTGAAATTTCCACCGTATTACTATAGGATTCAGCAATATATTCCTCCGCAACAGAAGAAGACTTCCAACCTCCATCCCTTTTTAAGTCCAAAATATCGACATCCGAAGCATTGGCAAGGAACGTAGTTGACGTTCTTCTAAAAGAATGGCCAGTGTATCTACTGATGTCTTCAAGCTTCAAAAACATCGCAATTTCTTTAGGTACATTTGAAATAGTGTGCTTTCCAATTACTTGATTACCACATTTACCTCTTTCATAACGATACAATAAGCGCTCATCTAGAGCATTCCTTGGTCTCAGCTTAATATATTCCTGTAGAAATCTGACATAAGGAACTGAGCCTTCATCGTTGGTTACTACAAAGTTTATTTTAACTTTATTTTTAGACTCCACTATTTTTACTATAGCCACGTCATTTCTTATTTCTACATCACTTAGCTTCATTCTGTATATTTCGTCTGTCCGGCATGCCCCAGCCACTCCCATAATGGCTATTACTTTCATTGCTAAGTAACTTTGATCAGGTGCGTTAAGGAAAAACTTTATGATTTCTTCTTTTTTAAAAATTTTTGACTTTTTGGCCTCATAACCATCGTTTTTCCTTTTAATAAAAGCAACTAGTTTCTTGAACTCCGAAATATCTTGATTTTTGTTTACGGAAATTGTTAACTTGAGCAGGGAATATACAGACCAGAGGGTTGGTGGTGATAAAGACTCGGATTTTTCTTGAAAATACGCCAACATCACATTCTCGTCAATCCGCCCCACATTTTTTGTAGCAAGCCATTCAGAAAACGATTTATATGTTTGATGGTACCTCTCTTTAGATTTGTCTGGCAGAAGTGGGGCACATGCAAGGTCAGCTGCATTTTGGATGCCATTTTCATATTCATTTAACATTTTAAAATGGGAATGGATTTATACTAAATTAACAATAATTCAATATCTGACAAGTGCTGATGACAGACAATGTCAACAATAAATGTGTTGCTATGGATTAATTTTTAACAGGTAAAATTTCAAAATCTCTGATATTTCTATTAAAACATGATGTTAATGATTATTATATTATGCGATACATAACAGTAGCAGAAAAAATATAATACATTACACGATGCGAAAGGCCTTTCAAGTGTTCGGAGGTTTTAAAACCACCTCACACCCAAAAAGTAAACTTTCGCATCTTGTAATGTAAATAAGTATTCTGTCATGAATAAGTATATCGTGTCAAAGCATATTTGGCAAGATAGATTTATTGGGTATAGATCATGGAAACAAAAGAAAAGGGGCCTCGCTGATGCGATTTAGTCCACGTTACGCTACTGTTTTAAATGACTCACTATAGACATTTTTTGTGTACTTTAATAACAACATACCAAAATGCAATTAAATAAAACGCAAAATGTACTTTGCGGCAAACACAAAGTAAATATATTCCCGACAAAATTCCTTTTCGCCATGTTATATACCAAATCTATTACAAGGTATACGATTTTTGGCAGATCAACAAAAATAATGTCAACCGAACTGTATCATGAAACACATTTTAAAACTTCTGATTTTTGCGGCATATGTGCATTAATAGGTTTTAAAATGCCAACGCACTGAGTAAAGTTTTTATATACATGTCTGTCAGTTTGTGGAAACGTCCAAAATATTTGATGTACAGGGTTTTCATTTTATATAATCATATATCATATATATATATATATATATATATATATATATATATATATATATATATATATATATATATATATATATATATATATATATATATATATATATATATATATATATATTATATCGCAGTTTGGGTGAAAAATACTACTTTCAATATGATGTTTATCATATTTTCAGTCACTGCTGTACGCCCCCTACCTGGTTTTGGCAAAACTACTCATCCGAATTCTGCAAACCCGCAGACTGATGGGCGGCCAGTTTAGTTCTGGGATCCGGAAAGAATATTTACAGTCAGTCGGAGCGTCATCAGGGCGTCTAGCGACCTGAAGCGGTTTGACAAGTCTTAACGAAGACGAAACACGTGTCACCGTCTTGGTCGGGCCCGGGGTATTCCATTTTCTTTTAGAGACTTCGTAATTTTTAAACAACCAACCATAGTAGCCGAATTCTTACAGGGTATTATTTATTTATTTATTTTTACAGTCATTAATGAGCCATATGCCCAAAGAACTTTACCTTTTATTAATGTATTTATATCAAGGCTCAAGACAGAGGCGCACTTACAGCCTTGCCGCCCGTAGGCTATTTTAAAAAGGTCCTTACTTCCATCACTTCCATTTCTTTCGATTGTAGGTACAAAGAATAATTCCAAATCCAACAAAATTATTCATCATGAGAAAATTTTGAAGAGCAAAAAAAAAAAAAGGTCCTCACTTCCATTTATTTGCCGCCCCCAAAATCAGCCGCTTCAGCCTACTCAGCCTATTGACAAATGGCGCCACTGGCTCAAGAACCATTCACTTTTATATATATATATATATATATATATATATATATATATATATATATATATATATATATATATATATATATATATATATATACTAATTTAGCGTAAAGGAGACGTATGTTACTTGAGCAAAATACATAAACAAAGCGGGCAGAATTCTCTCGTTCCCCAGCTGCTTGGGAAAAACTTTTGATATTTAGGCATTGTCGCGTGAGTAATTTAGAAGTAAGTTTTGAGCAGAGTGTTTAAAAATGTTTTAATAGAATTAGTAAATATCTTAAATTAAATTATATTTAACAGAACCGTTGTTTTTTGTTTAGTTAAAGGGTGGGTACGTTACCCTGTGCCCCTTTAGTAAAGTAAATTCATACTTATACCGTTCTAACTTCGATTATATTGCCTCATATAAATCTTCCTACCGGCCGGTAGACTCTGTCCAGCTGCAGGCAGGGCCGGAGTGGACTTTTTACTTTTACATTAAGAAGCAATTGAAATATTGATAGATAGATATAAATTGTCTAAAAATATTTGTTTGCAAATAGCATGGGACACTCAGTTTTAAGGCTTCCACCATATCACTGCATTTTTAACCCTATAGAACATATTTGGCATCAATTGAAATCGCAAGTTAGACGTAACAACAGTTCACCGACTTTAAATAGTTTTGTATTAGGCATTATCACCAGGGAAATAGATAAAATACCAGTAAATAGTTGGAGCAACAGTGTGGATCACGTAATTAAAGTTGAACAATCATATACCACACTTTCAAGTAATGTTAAGGAGTTAATTATACAGTTAGGGGATGATAGTGATAGTGACACTGATTTAATTGAATAGGTCCTAATAATAATTATAAGTTGTATTATTTTTAGATACTTTTCATTTTATATTGTATATTGTATTTTTAAAAGCTTTTTATTTATATATTTTTTAAATGACTAAGTAGGTATAGTTTATTTTTTTAAACATTGCCATCACGTGACTTTTTGACGCAATGATCAACGACAAATAAATAATATTATTTCTTTGTCATTCTCCATAAACATTAAACGACAATATAAACGAAAGCGATGTCGAAAAACGCAATTAGAAAGTCGTCAGTTAGTCACGTGATGACAATGTTTAAAAAAATAAATTATAGTATCCCTAGGTATATTTTATAAATAATATTTTTGTTCCTATTAATAATAAAGTATGAATGTACTTTACCAGCCGCAACTGATTATAATAATTAAAAAAAAACATAAAAAATGTTTTACTGGACTAAGATAAGATAAATAATGTTTTAAATTTACGGTAAATAGAGGTAAATTAGAGCGATAGAGGCGAACGCCAAATACTCGAAGGTCACGAAAGACATAACATAAAACAAAACTGTCACATAACCTTAATGATAATGATCAAAGATAGAGTGTTTTATGAAGAAAGGGACAATGTCGACTTCTTTGGTATGCAAATGACCACAGCTGTTCTTTATCGCTAGAGAAGTTGGCCAATTTCTAAAGAACTGTGTTTGTTATGCCGTTTGAAGAGTTAAATATAAAGACATTTTTATAACAAAAATATACAGGGTGGCCCAACATATTCGACACGGTCTGTAGCTGGATAACTATGGGGTTTAAAAAAAAGTAAATACTGAAACATATACAGGTCGGATAAGACCACAGTATAAAATTATTTTACTCTATACAGGATGTGTCAAAAAAGTGTGACGTATCAAAGTTATATTTTTTAAATGGAACACCTATATTTTATGACGGTTTTATATTCTACATAAAAAAATAATTTAAGTTTGTTAATAGTACCAAGTGTCTAATTTTATTCGTTTTTGTGCTATTTGATTTTTTTTTCAAAATGCAGGGGTGCAATTTAATTAATTTTATTTTAACAATATAAACTCCTTAAACTTTAAAATTTGTTACAAGATTAGGAAAAGTCTGCCTTATCATACGTAGGTCATATCGAGATCATAGATTATACAGGGTGATCAAAAAATAATTTCAATTTTTTGAAAGTCAAATTGCAATATCTCTCTTATTTTAGATAGAACACCCTGTATTTTTTTACACCACATGATGACAAACCAAATGCTCTTTCAAATGGTGTATAGGTTGCCTATACCTATCTTTATACTTTTTAAGTAAATTCCGTTTTAACATATTTTTATTCCCAATGTCTATTTAAATGTAAGTAGGCTGTGATATAGCCATGCCTATTTACTAAGCCGTTATTGCAAAATGTAAATTTGTTGGAAAAAAACACAAAATTAAAAGATGTGAATATTATTTGGCTTATATAAATAGTAGTTTCTTTTTTGTCACCTTAGACACGTAAATTCTTTAAATCAGACACCTTCGTGCAAAAATCTTATCAAAGTAAAGCTCTGCATCTCTTTTTATATTTATTTTATTCAAAGGAGTATTCAGTTCGCAAAAGGTCAACATACAAATTTGTTTCTTTTCCTTTTTGCCTTTGAAAACATAGGGAATAGTAAAATCAAGAGAAAACTCGGTAAGAATTCCAAATTGAAAGGAAAAATCACATCTAAAGTTGACGAAAAATCCTAAATTAGTGTGGTTATTATACAAGGTGCGGTTTTAAAACTTACCATGGCTATTTTTTCTAATCCAGGGCAAATTAAAAAAAAAATACCGTTTCCATAAAACCCGGTGGGAATATAAATGACGTATTTTTCAAAGCACCTCTATCAACACTTGAGCTGCACCCCCAGTCACTTTAGAATCTTAAGGGGCAGCACACCTTGTGTGGCACCCTCTCTGAAAAGCTTATAAAAATGCTTTTCGTTGGTCATAAAGATGTTGAGATTAAATGAAAGCCTAAATATTAACGTACCGTAGGTGTCTTAAGCGAGGGTAAGAGGAAGTTTGTTAACACGGGACTTAAAAACTTGAAGATTTGGAAGGAAAGACCTCCGCTGGCAGTGAGTTCCACAGTCTAGAAACTTTAGGGATAAAAGAACAAACGAAATGGGAAGTTCGGGGCCTGTCCAATTGGACCGTATAGGGATGCATACGTGCGGCACCACGAGTTTCTCTGTTGGGAGCTGCAAGAAGAGGGCCTATACTCGATAATTCGTCGGAGCAGAAGCCGTAAAAGTATTTATAGAAGAGCTATAGATCTCCCACAGCTCGACGATGGGCAAGAGAAGGAAGTCTTTGAGTAAGTAAAGGATCATTAATAAGACAAACAGCCCTTCTTTGAATGGCATCAAGAATGCTGACGGTTGTAGAGGATGCCATTCCCCAGACATGAGAACAATATTCCAGAGAGGGTCGAATTTGGGACACATACATTGTGTATAAATTGGAAGGGAAAAATACTTTTTGGCTCGGAAAAGAAACTAAGCTTTTTGACGCCGCGGTGGCTATAGATACAATGTGTTTATGCCAGTTAAGGTTATTTTCAAATGTGACGGCCACAAGGTTAAATGTGTCCCCGCTCTGCAAAACCTGGCCACTCATAAGCAAAGGGTGAGTGTTTCATGATTTTTTTCGCGACAAGGAACATAATTGTGTTTTGGATGCATTAAATTGAACGAGATTTTGGCGCCTCAATCCAATATCAAATTGAGATCCTGTGAAAGAGATATCTGCATCGCCCTGCGTTTGCCTTCCAAGTCGGGTTGAGAGACTGGCTTGGGAACCTGAAAAGTGGAGTGAAGGGTACTATCGTCAGCATAACTATGAATGGGATTGGTTGTGTGAAGAAAGAAGGTCGTTGATGTGAAGAAGAAACAAAGTTGGTGCTAGTACTGAACCCTGAGGCACTTCAGCATTAATTTCGTGAAAGAGTGGCCATCAACAATGACTGATATACGTCGATTAGAAAGATAACTGAAAAGCCAAGAGTTTAGTTGGAAGACCATAGGAGGGAAGTTTATTAAGAAGTGCGTCATGCCAGACTTGGTCGAAAGCTTTAGATATATCAAGAGCAACGATCTGGGACTTACCTTGATACGAAAAATCCTGAGGACCTTCATCAGCATCAAGTACACACCATTAAATGTACTATTTGGTGTGGGGTAACAGCCGGTTGGATTTTTTGGGTCATATTTTTTCAAGATAATGATAAAATTGCCCTTACTGATAATGAAGAGCGATACAGACGGATGATACAAAAAAAAATTGCGTTCTGCAATCCAAAAGGGACCAGAGATGTGGCTCCAACAAGATGGAGCCACAGCTCATACAGGTGAACCAACACTTGAACTGTTACAAGAACTTTTTAGAGATCGATTAATTTCCTCAAGGACTGCGCGGACCCTACGCACTCGATCTGACAGCCACGACTTTTACTTGTGGGTTATTTGAAAGGAAGATTCTATAGAAATAAATCCCGAACGATATACCAACTAATGGACAAATAGCCGAGCAAAAATTCAAGCGATACACAAGAACAACTTGCTGACGTTATGGAGAATACCCTCGATAAGTAATGTAAAAACTCTATTATGGAGCTCCATTTTGTAACAGTTATTGTAACAGAGACGACCAACTAAAAGTAAATAAATTATCCGAGAGAGAGATAGCTGCTGGGCCTTCCTTGTCTGTCTTCACGGAAGGTAAACGCAGATGGCGCGCGTGAGTCGACTTTATCGCTTCTGCCCGCCAAATTCAAATTACATAGCTGTGCTATTTTTGCCCTTAATGTTAGGTACTTGTTTTTGTTTCCTATTAATATAAAATATTGGGGTTTAGTTCAATAATTACACACACCTTATTAAAAATGTCATTTATTTGGTTTTTATAAAGATTTTTTCTTACAGATAACCATGTCAATATTACCTTAAATTATCTGTTGAAAAGCACAAATTTAATATATACACTGTGATCACTAATAAAAGTCAATATTCAAAGTCCAATTAAAGGTAAAAACCACGAAACACACAATAAATCACAGAAAATGTAAACAAACTGTCCAAACAAATCGGCCATTGAAAATATCAAACACAAATATCGAATAACATTTCGGCGTGACTGCCTGCGGTAACGTTGTCAAGTTAAAAATATTCGATTCATGGTATATTTTCTTTCTCTTAATTAGATGTGAGCCAAAAAAGGACATTAAAGTTTACATGCAGAAATTGTAAACAACTTGGCAACCAGGGCAAAGCGATGATTGCTCCATCTACGATAGCCTGCCATGATGAAAGACAAAGACATATTTATTGGAACTTGCGTTAAACCAGAAAGAGATAAATACAATGGACAAATTGTTAGGACCAGTTACTCGTCTCATTGTTGTCTCTGGCCGAGCAGAAATTCAAGCGATACACAAGAACAGAAGTGCTGCCGTTATGGAAAATACCCCTCGAAAGAGCCGTTATGTGTGAAATTAAAACAAAAGACACTTTACAAGATGTTATTTTTATAAGTAATGTAAAACTCTATTATGGAGCTCCATTTTGGTAAAAGATTAACAAAACATGTTATAAGAGAAAAAAGTTATTATAATTTCAAATCACCTAGGGACCTTTGGCCCACCCTGTAACCTTTCTAATATTGCTGACCCAGCCACTAATAAAAATTAAATTACTGCAAAAGAAAAACAGTTGTGGTTAAGTTGTATCTTAAATAGTTTCATATAAGAAAACTAACATTCATATTAATTTAGCAAATAAATCTTAATTAAAATCGATGTTCTTAAACTTCCAACTATTTACTGTTGTTTTCGAATAGTTTCAGTGGATTTATGATGTGTAATCGAGTAGATTTTGGCAATTAAAATTTAATCTAGTAAAGAACGTGCTGCAAACCATATTAAAAATTTATTTGTGAGAGCTTAAAAATACATGTTTAAACATTTTTGGGTAATTTTCTAGAAACCTGCGGCAACCTGAATTTGACGAAATTTGGTATACGAGGGTTTTGGGGCTGATCACGAATCCGAAAGATTTTGGCGGAAACGTTTCGTTCTGAGATATTCATCATCGAAGTTCAAATCTGAACTAAGTTTATTTCTCACTATATTCCCCTTCTTGTGCACACAATTTTGATTTAAAGCTAAAGTGCCACAAAATATTTGGATTTTCACCTCTGTAAAATCCCGTTTTCTATGTCTTTTAACATTATTTTTGCATTTAATTGCGTGGGTTTTTCTTTGATAATGTGGCAACCATACATACACATAGGGCTTCATGGCACACTGGGATTGAAATGGATTCAAAAGTATAGCTATGCAATTTAATGCAAAAATAATGCAAAATACGTAAAAACGGGGGTTTGAAAGGTGAAAATCAAATATTGTGTGCCACTTTAGCTTTAAATCAAGAATTGTGTGCAAAAAGAAGGGGAATATTGTAAAAATAGGATTAGTTTAAATTTCAAGTCTGATGATGAATATCTCAAGAACGAAACGTTTCCGCCAAAAAATTCTTTCAGATTCGTGATCAGCGCCCCAAAAACCCTGTATACCAAATTTCTCGTCAAAATCGGAGTTGCCGCAGGTTTCTAGAAAATTACCCATTTTTTGTTAAGTTTAATTAAAAATTTCATATGAAAAATTTAGACTTTCAAAAGTACTTTTTTATCTTTGACAATCCACGAAGGCTGAAAGCCTAAATACTAACGTACCGTGGGTGTCTTGCGAGGTAAAAGCACTGATTTCGATGGATTGCCAATGTTATTACCTGCGCGAAACAAAAGTTACATTTCATGGGCGAAAAAACCGGTTTGTGCGCAAGCAAATTGAGGGTAAACGCACCTGGCGCCAAAACAGACTATCCGCATTATCGGAAAGAATTGGTCGACGGCGTCCTGGTATCTATTCGAAGTACGGTAGCTAATGAGCGTCACGGTCAGACCGCGGACGGAGGGTACGGGGTGCCGGTGTTTATATTTTGCCACGGCTTTTAAGTGCGTATGTTCGTCCACCCATTCATTTGTTTACTGGCGCTAGGTCGTAAAAATCCGAAAAATGCTTCTTGCCACTGCGGATCTAAATGTAGGTTATCTATGGGTAAAAGGCAGTTTGTTAACATGGGACTTAAAAACTTGAGATTTGGAGAGGAAGAAAGACCTCGCGGGCAGCTTATTCTAAAACCCTAAGGATAAAAGAACCAACAAAATGGAAAGTTCGTGGTCTGTCCAGTTGGACCGTACAGACATGCATATGTGCGGCACCATGAGTTTCTCGGTTGGGAGCTACAAGTGGAGAAATAATAATAGACAATTCCTCGGAGCTGAAGCCGTGAAAATATCTATAAAAAGCAATATATTCCCCTAAAGCCCGACGATAGGCAAGAAGAGGAAGTCTTTTGTAAGCAAGAAATCGATAATAAAGGGGTCGTCCATATAGGTGGCGGGGGAGGAGAGGGTCGAGTTGAACCTCACTTTCAAATCTCACCATGGGGAAGGAGGGAGTCTGTGCAAATACCACTCTAATTTTTTTCCACAGGAAAAATTTTATGATACTTGGGAAGGTTCCATTTTTGGGTCGAGGACCTTTTTTGCCCCCTAGCTTCTTTGAAACTGTCGTGATTATAGATATAAGGTGTGTATGTCAGTTAAGGTTATTCTCAAATGTGACGCCCACAAGACAGAATGTGTATTTGAGTATTTGCTCTGCAGAACTGTGCCGCTCATATATAAAGGATAATTATTTGATATTTGATGACTTTTTCCACGACAAGGAAAATGATTGTGTTTGGATGAAATAAATAAAACAAGATTTCTTCTGAAGAGACATCTGCATCGCCCTGCGTTGGCTTTCCAAGTGGGAAGTTGGTTTGAGAACTTGAAAGCTGGAGTGAAGGGTAGTATCGTCAGCAAAACTATGAATTGATTTGGTTGTGGAAAAGAGAAGGTTGTTAATGTGAAGAAGAAACAATGTTGGGGAAAGCTTGAAGAGTGCCATTCACAATAGCTGATATATGTCGATCAGAACAAAAACTAAAGAGCCAAAAACAGAGCTTAGTTGGAAGACCGTAGGATGGAAAGTGTATTAAGGTGGATGCCATTTTAAATGTTTACAATACCTGTAACAGAGTTGCCATGTTTTAAAATAAAATATTAAATACCTACTATAATTTTTTTTAATTTAAAAATATCTGGCTTTCTTCTAGGGGTATTATAAACCCTCTTGGCCAAGTAGCAGGTACTGTTTTCTTTAAAAGCTATTAAAAAATAAAAGAAATGACCCAAGTTTATAACCCTCTTATGGTTACATCGTAAATTAAAAAAGTTTTATCGCCTAAAATTAGATGTTTAGCAAACATACCACAGAGTATATTTTTAACATGATCAGTATCATAACCGAAATATGTTTAATATTCGCCATTTACATTGTTACACCGGCGAAGGGGCTCTCTGCTAATTAGGCCGACTTGGCACCGTGCCACGTGTGTGTTACGTCACGGGCTGCGCGTGTGACGTCACCACGCTCTGGCTGCCGCGATCCTGTGGGACGGTTCGAGGCGCACAGGTGACGTAGTGTCAATACCACTTAGGAGCGGAACGACGTATATTATTTTTGTTTTATGTTCGTTTAGAAATACAGGGGAAAGAGGAAAAAATATGTAGTTTTTTGTCAAAAATAGAGTGTTAATTAATGCAAAATGTATTTTCACCTATATTTTCCCAGCAAACACTATTTGCCGGCAATATACATTTTTCATATTGGCATTGATGGTAAAGCATTGGCAATTGGTGGCAATATTATGCCAACATCTAATACGCATTAAAAAGTTAACCCTAAATAAACACTCAATTGCCAATAAATTTTACATGCAGGCGAATTGCCGGCAAGCATACAAAAATGGCGGCATACCAATCCTGATTAAATAAAACATGCCTTTTTGTTGCAGGCAAATAAATATTGGATTTTTGAAGGCAAACCTTTAACGCATTTTTTTTGATCTGTTGTATTTTTATAATGGCGGCTAAACAACATTATTTTATGTTTTTTATATAATTTAAAGGAAATGGCCTTTTCCCAACCATTTATTGATACCAATCATGCAAATAAAAATTAAGTCAAACAAAATGTTTATTATGTATTTTGAGAGAATAAAAATAAAATGATGGTAAAATTAGCTAGGTTAATTTCGACGATTTCGACCGAAGGTGATAAATCCAAATTTCCCGCTTAGTCGAAATACAAGATTTGACAATTTGACAGATGAGGCAACCTTGCTTTTGTTTGGCCGCTTTGTGCAATAGTTTTCTACGTGGTTTTAAAGAAAGAGTTTTTAGTAGACATAATTAAGTGTATTCATTACCTAATTAGTGTGTGTTGTGTAATTAATTGGTGATGGCTAGTCAAGAAGGCGGTTTATTCAAGTAGACTTTTAGGAGCTGTAAACATTTTGTTTAAAACCTTTTAAATTTGTAGTTACCTAAAAAATTATATGAAATCAGGGAGTTGCCTTATTAAAAGTTTTAAAGACGTGTTAATAAAATATATATATATATATATATATATATTTAGTAGTTTTTGACATTTAACTCCTTTAAAATATTTTTCCCCAAGTTTTGTATCTGAAAATTGAGTGTAAGTGTCCCTTAAATACTTACTATTTTAAAGTGTTTTCTTTTGATTTACTATCTTTTTTTAATTTTTTTTTTTTTGATTTATTGTTACGGTATAAAAATTTATATTATGTAATTTTTTTATTGATAAAGTTTTCCTGCCTTTTTTTCTTATTTTTTTGATTAAAAATTCTAAATATGTTATTTAACTTATGGGACATTCAACTTATAAAACTTGCAATACTTATTCAATGATAAATGCCATCATCCTTAACGCATTTTTTGGCATAACTTATTAATGATGGATGCCATCATCCTAAACACATTTTTTCATCATAAATTATTAATGTCGGATGCCATCACATTATCTGCAACAGGTGGCCTAATAACGGCCAATTGCCCATTTTCGCGTCATTTTGATAACTTTTTGACAATGCCTTGCCATTAAAGAGTGTTGGCAATGCCAGTAAATTAAATATACAACGCCGGCAAAAATGTTATATGGGAAGTTAGTTATAAACAAGCAAACACCACAAGCAAAGCTAATGGTGCCATTTTATAAACAATCAAGAACTTAAAAATAAGGTACTCGTTATTAAAGTTGATAAACCTCACCGTTTAGGCACCAACTGACATCAAAGTTTTCATCAATTTCAATTAAATTATCTACATACATACAGGGTGTCCAGTAACTCAACCGAAAACATTACGGGGCGATTCTACAACAAAAAATAAGAAAAAATTTCATATAAACATATGTCCTAAACGTCTTAGTTTTTAAACTACAGTGTGTTAAATATTTAAAAAAAATCTTTTATTTTATTTTGGTGCCTAAACGGTGAGATTTATCGACTTTAATAAAGAGTACCTTATTTTGTAAGTTTTTGATTGTCTATAAAATGGCGCCCCCAGCTTTGCGATATCTGTCAAAATAAAAATGTGTAAATAAATTTTAAGTTTTAGGTAAAGTGCCCTCTGGCGGTATTTGAAAAAAGTACTTTTGTCTTAAAATTTTAGAATCTGCACAGCTCGATTTGTATGCCAAATATCAACTGGATTGTTTAAAAAATAAATTCAATATGGCGAAAAACCCAAATAAAAATTGAATCTTGACGGCTTGTAACTCGATAACGAATGACATTTTGAAAAAAATTATACAAAGCTCTACCCTTATTTTATCAAGTAGAATCACCCCCTTAAGTTTCGTGATCGATTTTAGAATTACCCTATATAAACAGTTTTAAAAGGTTGTTCGTAAAATATTAAAGCCACAACCGGCTACCGGTACAGAGATTTGATACTTTCTTCTCGACGCTTACGCTTGTTATCGTGACCGAGGCCTAATGCGATAAATTATTTCATTGATTTTAGGATATAAATATTTGTCAATTGACTATAGTTTTTACTTAAAATAGGACCTATGTTGACGTATATCAGTCATTGTTGATGGCCAATCTTCAAGCTTTCACGAAATTAATGCTGGAGTGCCCAGGGTTCAGTACTAGCACCAACTTTGTTTCTTCTTCACATCAACGATCTTTTTTCTTCCACAACCAATCCCATTCATAATTATGCTGACGATAGTACCCTTCACTCCACCTTTCAGGTTCCCAAACCAATCTCTCAACCCGACTTGGAAAGCAAACGCAGGGCGATGCAGATATCTCTTTCACAGGATCTCAATTTGATATTGGATTGGGGCGCCAAAAATCTCGTTCAATTTAATGCATCCAAAACACAGTCATGTTCCTTGTCGCGAAAAAAATCATCAAACACTCCTTCTTTGCTTATGAGTGGCCAGGTTTTGCAAAACGGGGACACATTTAACCTTGTGGGCATCACATTTGAAAATAACCTTAACTGGCATAAACACATTGTATCTCTCTGAAATATTGTTCTCATGTCTGGGAAATGGCATCCCCTACAACCCTCAGCATTCTTAATGCCATTCAAAGAAGGGCTGTTCGTCTCTTGCCCATCGTCGAGCCGTGGGAGATCTATCGCTCTTCTATAGATACTTTTACGGCTTCTGTTCCGACGAATTATCCAGTATAGTCCCTCCTCTTGCAGCTTCCAACAGAGTAACTCGTGGTGCCACAGGTATGCATCCCGATACGGTTCAATTGGACAGGCCCCGAACTTCCCATTTCGTTCGTTCTTTTATCCCTAGAGTTTCTAGACTGTGGAACCTACTGCCAGCGGGAGGTCTTTTCCTTCCCCCCAATCTTCAAGTTTTTAACCGTGTTAACAAACTTCCTCTTACCCTGCTTAAGACACCCACGGTACGTTAGTATTTAGGCTTTTAGCCTTCGTGGATTGTCCAAATATAAAAAAATGTTAAACAAAAACAAAAAGCAGGTTTTTGTTCATAAATCGAGGCACTGTAAAGACATCAATTTCAAAAATTTGTTTTTAATTCAATTTAGCATTAACAAAAAAGTTTTGAAAAAAATCCCGATTATTTTTTTTCTTTAAACAATATATCAAGGATAGATCGCTTGTATGGTTCCCTTCTGTTTGATCTGTTTGAGTAAAGTAATATTTTTAATAGAGGAAATGCCAGCTCCGCCAAGTTTTATCGGTTTTTAAAACATGTTTACATAAGTTTGTCTGTTATTTTTATATTCGTTTTATCTATAAAATAATTTTATTAAAAACATCATTTCAGCAAATATATTTTTAATTAGTATAATGGACTTAAATTACTTTCATTTGTGACATAATATAAATATACCTACGCTAAAAAACAATAAGATATTTTTGTTATAAAAGAATGTCGCTTAAATCCTTTGACAAGAAGCTTTCAGATATTTTTTTTAAGTGTATAAAGCCCAAGATCGTTTGACTAGGTAAGGTTGCCTCGTAAGCCTTGCAACATGGCGGACCATACGTCACATATGTATTTTGCTCATTATTTAATGAAGTTTTTAACAGTGTAGTTTGTGCTTTTTGTCAATATTAAAGAAATACTTTTAAATACTGTTAATTCCAGTTGTTACCGTAACTTCTTTATTTCCTATTAATAAATTATTTAACAATGATTATTCTAGCTGATTTTTAAATATTGTATATCGCGCTCTTTCGCCCTCATAGTATTATCCGTCTAGACATCCTTGTTGGCGCCAAGGAACCAACAGTGCGGTACATATGTGACGTAATGAGGCAACCTTACCTAGTCAAACCATCTTGTATAAAGCCGGCTGTCCATGAGACCGGTTTTCCGATAGCTGATGATAATTCAGCGTTGTGATTGGTTAGTGCAAATTTAAAATGCTTTGCCCGCCATTTTCGACGCGGATCCGCAAAAAGTTGAGATGAAGTTAACTTTTTGCGTTTTCCACTGGATTGTGCAGATTTTTCAAATTAATAGACAGGAACTATAACCTTGAACTAGTTGATGAGCTTGATAAGTTGTTGCTTGAAGATAAGACAAGACGTTAAAAATCCATTTTAAATAAAAGAAGTGTTATAAACGACATTAATTACATTTATTTTAATTATTTACTTCAGTATGATATTTGGCGAAAAAAAAGATATTGATCCTACTTTTAATACGACCAAAAGACAAAAGAGGAGGCACAGGTTTTGGGTTAGAAATTTTTTTAGAAAGAAAAGTTCATAGCTAATATATACTTTATTGGAGGAGTTAAGACGACATGATGATAAAAAACACTTCAATTATTTAAGAATATCAAAGGAGCATTTTGACAAATTGTTACAGAAAGTTGAGTCAACTATTAGCAAGTCCCACAGAGTTCGTGAGCCAATAACTGCAGGCGAGCGTCTAGTTTAGTACTCTAAGGTAAATAGGTAACAAAAAAGTGTATGTGGTAAATAAAGAAACTAAGACAAGCTATTAACCAAACATAAAATCACCATATTCAAAACAAAACGCTTTAATAATTTCCGCTACAATGGACGTGTCAGCGGTTTTTTATGCGCGTATTTTTAATACACGGGCAGAAAACCGCTCTAATGGACCAGTCGGCTTTACGTTGTAAATATTGACTTCTTTATTAAATGATCTCGCATGAGCTTAATCCATAGTCGCCTCTAGACTTGAAGTTATAAAGCCTCAAAGTTGTATCTTTGCTTGAGATTTTAAATACCCCTATTTAAATTAATATAAAAAAGTTAAATAAATAATGAGTTTTTAACGGGTAGTGCATCCCCTAACTGGCCATAGGAAATCCCATGTAAATTTTGATAAAGTAAATTCATACTTATACCGTTCTGACTTAAGGATTTCGATTATATTGCCTCCAATAAATCTTCCTACCGGCCGGCAGACTCCGTCTAGCTGCAGGCAGGGCCGGAGTGGACTTTTTACTTTTACATTGAGAAGCAATTGAAATATTGATAGATGGATATAAATTGTCTAAAAATATGTAAAAATGTGCAATCAGGTATGTAGTTAGTATTTCTAAACATAATTTTGCATTGCAAATTTATTTGAAGACTGGTTTAAAAATAAGTTAATTCCCAATATTCCTCCTCAAAGTGTTATTGTTGTTATTGTTCAAACGACACCAAAGCAATTATTCAAGAACTTATGCACGCCAATAATATTTATTTTCATAAAAATTAATCAAAAAACAATTACTTGAAGTATTAAAATGTTTTAATATAGAGAAAAATATGTTTGTGATGAGTTTGCAAATAGCATGAGACATTCAGTTTTAAGGTTTTCACCATATCACTGCATTTTAACCCTACAGAACATATTTGGCATCAATTGAAATCGCAAGTTAGACGTAATAACAGTTCGCCGACTTTAAATAGTTTTGTATTAGGCATTATCACCAGGGAAATAGATAAAATACCATTAAATAGTTGGAGCAACAGTGTAGATCACGTAATTAAAGTTGAACAATTATATACCACACTTTCAAGTAATGTAGTGATAGTGACACTGATTTAATTGAATAGGTCGTAATAATAATTATAAGTTGTAATATTTTTAGATACTTTTCATTTTATATTGTATATTGTATTTTTAAAAGCTTTTTATTTATACAGGGTGTTATTTAATAAGTGTCCGATATTTCAAAGAGTGATTTTTCAAGTATTTTTAAGGTAAAAAGTTCCTATGAACGTGTGGTCTAAGATGTTTCGCTTTCAAGATACAGGGTGTCAAAGTTTTATTTTTATTTATGTTTTTTCTGCATAATTTCCTAAATAATGCCGAGAAATTTGAATTTGTTCTTAATTTAGCTCTTACTTGTAGAGGGCGCTAGCCACATGTATATTCTCACTTTCAAAGGCTCATGACTTTTGTACAACCCTCGTATTTACATTTTTGTTAAAAGAAATGGATTCCTTAGTCATTTTTACGTAAAAAGGTACTCTTATTAGATGACGCTAGGAGCAACCGTTTTCGAAATATTTTAGTTTAAAATAATCGATGCATACGCTTAGTAATAAATATGCTAAGTAAAGACCGCCGAAAATGACGGTTTTATCAAGTAGCCTAGTCAATGCATTTTTGTTTGTGTTGTCATGTAAAAATTCAGACATAATACAATTTTGACGTACTTTGACGTACAGTTGAGTAGTAGGTAATAAATATTAGTGAGTTTTTTAAAATGGTAAATTTTACCAATGCTGAGTATGCTGACATGCATTTTACATACGGACTTGCTAATGGAAATGCTTATGAAGCTAAACGTTTGTATCAGGAGCGTTATCCGAATCGCATAGTTCCAACTCCAAAAACTTTTCAAGAATCCACGGTCGGTTAAGAGAAACAGGAACATTTGAGAAAGCTAGTCACCTGTCAGGTGCAGTTCGAACGGTAAGAACCCCAGATATCGAAGATGCAGTCCTTAATATGGTAGAAGAACAGCCGGATACAAGCACCAGGAAAGTAGCGTTTACGTTAAATATTTCTCATTTTCTGGTATGGAAAATTTTAGTGGATAATTTATTATATCCCTATCATGTTCAAAGAGTTCAGGCACTGCTACCTCGTGACTTTCCCTTACGTATAAATTTCTGTCGTTGGTTTCTCCAATGCCTTATTCAAAACCCTTTGTTTCAAAACCTTATCCTGTTTACCGACGAAGCAAATTTCTCACGTAACGCTATACGTAATTTTCATAATAATCATATGTGGTCAAATGAAAACCCACATGCAATACAGGAATCACATTTTCAAGAACAGTTCTCTGTTAACGTGTGGGCAGGAATCCTGGGAGATAATTTGATAGGTCCATTTTTCCTTCCGGGAAGATTAAATGGCGAGATATATCGTCGTTTTCTTGAAGAGAATTTGCCTATTTTACTGGAAAATGTGCCACTTAGACTAAGGAATGAGATGTGGTTTATGCATGACGGTGCCCCTGCACATTTTAGCATCCAAGCGCGAGAGTTTTTAAATCAAAATTTCAATAATCGTTGGATAGGTAGGGAGGGACTCAACCATGGCCTCCTAGGTCGCCAGACCTTAATAGTTTGGATTATTTCCTTTGGGGACATCTAAAAACATTAGTTTACCAAAAACCTATTCAAAATGAAGAAGAACTGAGAAATCGAATAATGGACTCTTGTAGAACGATTGAAAATACTCCAGGAATTTTCCAGAGGGTACGCGAATCAATGAGGAGAAGATTGGATGCGTGCCTACAGGCAGGGGGTGGGCATTTCCAACATTTATTGTGTTTTTGATCTGGTTTTTCATCCTGTTTTTATTTAGTGTTCGTCTGTTATTTTTCTTTTAATATTTCATGTTGATTAAAAAAGGTAATTTACAAAATTGTTTCATTTTTTTCAAAACACATGCATCAATTTCAAACCAAACCAAACCAAACCAAAATATTTCGAAAACGGTTGCTCCTAGCGTCATCTAATAAGAGTACCTTTTTTACGTAAAAATGACTAAGGAATCCATTTCTTTTAACAAAAATGTAAATACAGGGTTGTACAAAAAGTCATGAGCCTTTGAAAGTGAGAATATACATGTGGCTAGCGCCCTCTACAAGTAAGAGCTAAATTAAGAACAAATTCAAATTTCTCATGTCAAAAAACCCCCAGGTACCAATTTTCGTTCGGAAATCGGCATTATTTAGGAAATTATGCAGAAAAACATAAATAAAAATAAAACTTTGACACCCTGTATCTTGAAAGCGAAGCATCTTAGACCACACGTTCATAGGAACTTTTTACCTTAAAAATACTTGAAAAATCATCACTCTCTGAAATATCGGACACTTATTAAATAACACCCTGTATATTTTTTAAATGACTAAGTAGGTATAATTTATTTATTTAAACATTGCCATCACGTGACTTTTTGACGCAATGATCAACGACAAGTAAATTATATTCTTTCTTTGTCATTCTCCATAAGCATTAAAACAAGGATCTAGGTACACCGTACGATTATCGACTGGCATATATTGCGGCTGCGCATTCGTCCCGCGTGACGTGAAACATGTTTTCTTGCCAAGTCGTGAAAACGTATTTACAAATTTCTTGACGATATGGTGAAGGTTTAATAGAAATAAAACAAATTAATTTAGTTATGCACCAAGCATCAAGTAATATAAGTATATAGTTAGTTATCTAATTGTAGCTTAATTTAATTTTGTAGTTATTTTTTTCAATAATTGTAATAGTCATTGTAAAAATGGGGAATCCCGTATAATAATAAATAAATAAATAATATTATTATATTAATATACGAACCTAACTTACATACAGTATGAATGAAGGACAAAAAAACAAACGTGAAAGATATGAACAAAAAAGTGGATGATGAATTAGTATTCCTTTTCTGTGTGCGAATAAACATATTTTATTTAATATTAATTTTTTTTATAGAGAGGTTACCGTAATTATTACCTTCCTAGAAGGTATTGAAATTATGTAATAAAATATGTCATTAAATAAACCTCTTGCTGTTTTTTATAAAAAAATAAAATATAAAACTAAAAACAAAACCTACTTAGGTAACTTATAATGTTAATATAATTAATATGAAGTGCAAGTAATAATAAAAATAATCCGTGAAATGTGAAATGAGTATTGAAAAATGGTTAAGTACAAACATGAAATTACTAAAATACGACTAATGCGCAGCCGCAATATATGCCAGTCGATAATCGTACGGTGTACCTAGATCCTTGTGCATTAAACGACAATATAACGAAAGCGATGTCGAAAAACGCTATTAGCAAGTCGTCAGTTAGTCACGTGATGACAATGTTTAAAAAAATAAATTATAGTATCCCTAGGTATATTTTATAAATAATATTTTTGTTCCTATTAATAATAAAATATGTGATTATCAACGTGTTTCTATTTTTTCCTATAAAAAAAGTAAATTCCAAATTTTATAGCAGGTAACACCTGGCTAAAGCGCCGGCCGACAATAGGGGACAAAAGGGTCGTTTATTGGCCTCAAGAAGTGAGAACGGAATAAGTATGAATGTACTTTACCTTCAAATATTGGCTCCCTTATTGATTTTACAACAATATTGTATTAGACTATTCCAAAGACATTGATAAGATAATAGTACGAGAGCTAGTGAACCCTATTAGTAACGTTAGACCTGTAAGGCTGGAAGTTTGTATAGTGATAAGTCATAGTACGAAAATCATTACTTGGCACATATCATTAATGTGTTGACTTATACCATTGCTATAAATACACTCAATCTAAAAAATGTAACGATATATAACTTTAGTTTTTTAAATGCGACACCTACGAGTACATAAAATTGCATTTTTGAAGTTCTCAGAAAATTTAGATGTGTTTTATGTATAATAGTTAGAATAGTTTCTGCTTATATTTAACAGTATTCGGAATATTAATAATTTTAAACCCAAATGAGCAGGGAAGTGGGCAGCGGCAGGGGATGTGACTAAAAGCGACATTTTAGAATGTGTACTTACCATCTTTGCGATAATAGAGAACTTCCGCATGCTTTTCTACGCCCTTCTGTAACGCCTCTCTCAGTCCGTTCACGGCCTGCTGCGACGTCAGAGGTCCACATAAAAAAGAACACGACGCCGACCGTTGCATTACTTCTGCTCTTGAGTACCCGGCCAGTCGACAGAAACCGTCCGAGCAGTAGATTATGTGACATTGTCCTGGTTTTGAGTAATTGGCTACTAGGAACGATCGATCTGTAAAAAGATGGAAAAGAATATGGTAAAACTAAACATTTTTACTAAAACCCTACAAAAATACAGAAAAGAGCCAACTCTAAAAAGCACACTTGTCACAGGGCTATCTGAACTATCTTGGTTTTAATTTAAGGTTGATAGTGACGAGGTGGCCCAACTTTGCTATGACAGTAAACAGCTGATATTGTGACGTCATGGAAGTCCTTGTTTTAATAAATTTACAATTAAAAATATTCTTTAAACAATGGTTAAAGTCTTTTAATCCACTACAGTGACTAAAAAGCAAAAAATAAGACCAAAACCGCGAAAAAAGCTTCCAGTACGATTGTAAATAAAGAATTTGGGAAAAGATTACGTCACAAAATTTAGCGAACATAGGCTTACATGGGATCGAGCACTCCTTATGAGAAAGTTTATTTCCTTGGGGCTGTCTGGCTAGCGGAAGTGGTTGCGCTGTAACGTTTCGTTTTGGTTGTAACATAAAATTCTTGTTTTCTCGACGTTCTTAGCTCCCGGACTTTTAGAAATAATAGAAATACATCAGCATTGCGCCAAATAAATACTAATTAAAAAGTAAATAATAGTCGTGGCGATTTTGATTACAAATCAAGAAAATGTAATTTTTATTTAAAGAGATTTTCCGATAAACTCGGAAAAACTAATATAAAAGTTGTTCTTTTCGCGTTACGGATCTTAATGGATTGCGATAACAACTTTCAAGTAATTCTTTGAAAATTAAGTTAAGAAGTTTTAAAGTTGATTTAAAGTTTGTGTAGCACTAGGTATGCTAATATAATATCGATGTTTCTTCCATCGAGAAAATTACACTGGGTTTATAAAAAATGGAACAAATATATTTAAAAGTAAGGTATATATTTTTTAGAAAAACTCTTCTCTCTCTCTCTCTCTATTTTTTTCTTGGTTTTGGTCCCTTCAGGTCCAATCCACCACTCTCCCCCTTCCGGACTATGCTTTCCAGGGCTTCGTCGGCGGAAAATCTGGATAATCGAGATCGCAGCTCCCAGAAATTCCAAAAAGAAAACAAACAATTCAACAATCGATGCAAAGCATAAATTGTCGGCTGTCAAACCAAGATCTGCTACTGGTGTTACGTATAACCTTCACTTTCACTACTGACAGATCCCATGGCACGCCCATCTATTTCCCGCCATTTGAGAAATACCTCGTGTTCAACACCAAACAGGATACCATCAGCTTATAGGACTCTTCGCTCACAGCGCTTAGATCCAGAAGAAAGATGCCGTCAATTTAGCGTGAATCTTTCCTTGATCCCCGAAGGTAAAAAACGTTCGTACGACACCTCTAGCCGCCACTCCGGGAAGAACTTTGTAATCCTCTACGCACGTCCGCACTGCCCGGAGGTCAAACAAAGAGTCTTCAGAAAAACTGTTGTTTTTTTTTTTTTTACTGGGAATTTAAATTAAGGAGCACAGTGTTGCAATTCGGTCAAACAGCTGATAAAAATGGGTATCTAGATCCAATTTGGCGAAGAATATTTACATAAATTACCTGATTAGTTATTAAATTTCACGAAACATATTAGGCATCATTGTATGACAACCTAAATAACACAAAGCAGGATAATAGTCAGTGTTTCGAGAAACTTTATATATAGCCATAAAGCGTAAGTTCTTTGTTATTTAGACTTGAACTGCAGATAAACCAAAACTGAGTTCGCACGTTTTGCTTCATTGCTAAATTTTTAACGAAATCTATGATGGCAACCACTTAAACGCTTAACACTAGTTGTAAAATAACTAGTTTTGGTAACTGTTTTCTGCTATTTTAAGGGTTTATTAAAAATTATTGATACTTACATATTTTAGACACTCTTCTAAATAAAACGTAAGTGGCGCACATCCAAAATATTCCGTTTTAAAAAAATATCAGTAAACAAACTTAAGGGACCGGGGAGTGAAAAGGGGTGCTAGGCGGGGTAAAATTGGTAAAACGAGTTTATAAAACTGAACATTACATGTAAAATTAAGTAAAATTACATTTTTTTCACATATTTTTGAGAATAAAGATAAAAAATATGATAAATATAAAATTATTATTTCATAACCTAAAATTAAAAGGAAAACGACTAAAAATATCAGTAGTTATCGCATGCTAAACATGGAAAGCATTTGGCAACATCGGAAGGGTCTGATTCTATTTATGAGTGAATAAAAGAAAGAATTCACACAAACTGGATTCATAGAGTGTCTCTGGTGTAATTAAAGGATTTAAAAAAAGCGTTGACTAACCAGGACTAACCTGAGCACCCTTTATAATCCCTCTTTTATTATTAAACATTAATACAACGTTACCAATTGTCCATAATAAAAGTGGACAAATGACAAAAAAATATATTTTTTTATTATTAAAAAAAATCATAACTGCGCTTTCATATTATTATTAAAGACAACTAATAGACAACATGTTCGTCAAAATATTTAAAAAGATCGTTAAAATAGCAGAAAACCGTATACTAAATAATTACCCTATTTTCTTATTTTTTATTACATTTATCCCATAAATCATAAAAATTCTTTTAAAAATAGAATATTAACTGCAACAATAGAAAGCAAAACTTGATTATAAAATGTCATTATTTTCGAAATATGCAATACAACGTTGCCAAGTCGCTTAATTTTAGTTTTCAATAACGCATTTTTCGCACCAAAATGAAAATATACCGGGTGTGTCAAAAGTAGATGGGAAATCAATAACTTCTTACCTTTTACCTTACTTTTACGGGGTGTCCAATAGCTATATCTACCGACAAACTTTAAGGGGTAATTCTCTGATAAAAATAAGAAAAAAGCTTTAAATGTGTATACCTATGTTCTAAATGCTCACGTTTTGAACAATAAAGTATTAAGATTTTAAGATAATTATCTTTTTTATAATAAATAATATACAAATTTAGTTGTGACGTAAAAAAAATAATCCAATGTATCGTTGCGAACTAACCACAAGATCCCGTTTATATCAAGGTTAGTTTATATTTATAAGGTTGCGACATATCCTCAACTTTTAGGCGGTTCGAGGTCGGGGACGCAAGGAAGGCACTTCTCGGAGAAAAGTTGGTAAGACTGGGTAAAATCAAAGCTGATGATCAATCCAGTAGCGTCTAGAATTAGCGCATTTCATTTTGCATTGTTTTGAAGTGATATTTGTTGAAAGATGTAATTCCAAATGTTTTTTATTCAAAGTAAAAGAATTTACAACTTAATAATAATTAAAAACTGTTGTGTAAACGGTTGTTCTACTAATACAATAAACTGTATATCTCCGGCACTGAACAACATGACCGAAAAATGGGAGATGTGACGTCATAACACGTCAAAGCAATATGGCCGAATGTCGCGACCTTATATAGACCGACTTTGCTTTATATTTAATTTTTGTTTTTAAAATAGCGCCCAACTTTTAGTTTGACATTTATATCTGTCATTTCTTGCCTAAAGCATGGTTTATGTTGCATGACTAAAGTTCTCGAATTTTCACGAAAAAAATTCAAAAGTTAAGGAGGGAATTCCTAACTTTAGACAAACACTTTACAAACGAACACTTATATGAATGATAATTTCGCTTATTGAGACCCTTGATGGCAAGCCATTGATTTCCACAAAACGATTTTCTTGTTACAAAAAAACAACTGCTGTATTCTGGTTAGTACTACGTTCTGAAATATCCATATGTTACTCTTTTAAACGCTTTTTTGTTTCATATTAAAGCTTTAGTATCGCTATTCAAACTTGCACGAGCGGATTAAAGCAGACATCACACTATCGCGGAACGGAACTGAATGGAAGCAAACGGAAATTTTAAAAGCATATAACTTAACCGGGGTATACACGGTCATGCAAAACTGTCACATCTGTCAAAAAAGCCAAAGCTCGCGCGCAAATTTGACCGTGTGTATTAAAAAACTGCGACATCTGGCTTGGCATGCGACTCGATGGTCGAGTTTGATTTTTCGTGGCGCACGTCGTGCAATCTTGTGCATGTGTAGGACACGTCAGTTAACGTTTCAGTTTAGGGACGTTGTTTACGGGGTTATATTGTTGCTTTTGAGTTAACAAAATGGCTCTTTGGCGCCAGAAAGATGTATTGCGTGATTTTATAGATATGTACCAAGGTTATCCATGCTTTTGGAAAGTTAAAAGTAATAAGTACATTGACAAAAATAAAAAAACCATTTCGCTGAAGCGCGCTTATGTTTAAGTTGATCAAGCCACCAGCTGCCAAAACTGACGCAGAACTGACAGGTACATTTGAATCGTGTGTATCAAAAGCTTTATTTGATATTTGCTTTCATGCAAGTGCGTTTCAGATTTGCATGACCGTGGATACCCCGGTTTAATGGAAGTTTCTCGGTATACTGATCTGCGATAGGGTGCGGACTCCCATTTAGTTATATGCCTTTAAAATTTCCGTTTGCTTCCATTCCGTTCCGTGCCGCAAGAGTGTTCTGTCTGCTTATTAAAGCACATTTTAGAATCGCATACAGCTATTGTAATATCGATATAGTACATTTATGACTGTAAAACTTAAGATTTTTGGCACAATGTTTAAAAATTGCATGTAAAAAATTGTGGTAAACTGACAAAAATAGTAAAGCGTTCGCCCAGTCCGACACCTGAAACATGTCAAAATTAACAGACTGAGATAAAGCGCCGCTTCCATATATGGTGGTATGAATATTGGTGGTAGACTTGTCAAAAGAAACCCCCCAAAAGGTTTTAAAAGTATTATTATCATAAAGTCCTGGACTCTTTGTTTGACCTCCGAACAGTGCGGACGTGCGTAGAGGACTACAAAGTTCTTCCCGGAGTGGCGGCTAGAGGTGTCGTACGAACGTTTTTACCTTCGGGGATCAAGGAAAAATTCACGCTAAATTGACGGCATCTTTTTTCTGGAGCTAAGCGCTGTGAGCGAAGATTCCTATAAGCTGATGGTATTCTGTTTGGTGGTGAACACGAGGTATTTCTCAAATGGCGGGAAATAGTTGGGTGTGCCATGGGAACTGTCAGTAGTGAAAGTGAAGGTTATACGTAACACCAGTAGCAGATCTTGGTTTGACAGTCGACAATTTATGCATTACATCGAACATTGAATTATTTGTTTTCTTTTTGGAATTTCTGGGAGCTACGAGCTCAATTATTCAGATTTTCCGCCGACGAAGCCCTGGAAAGCATAGACCGGAAGGGGGAGAGTGGTGGATTGGACCTGAAGGGACCAAAACTAAGAAAAAAAAATAGAAATAGAAATAGAAATCATAAAGTCCTTTTTATTACTGGCTCAGGCACTAACCATTCTCAAAGCAAATTCTGGAACGTAGTCAATATGTGCAACAAAGTATCGATATTATTAATAATAGATAGAAAATTACCTTAGCGGTATTTTCCGGTTATTCAACGATTGAGTGGTGCTTTGTTCTCTCATATGAACAGTTTTTATCATTATTAAAAAGTAATTAATTATGTTTTGAATTGAATTCCTAATATTAAACATTTTTTTATTATATTTTTGAAAAGCTTCACGTTTTTTACCCATTCCCAAGAAAGGATCGAAAACTATTCTTTTTAAATACATAAGAAAAAGTTAAATGCAAAAGTTGTTCAGTGAAATGTATTTTTTTAGTATTTTTATTGTATCTCTTATGGTTTTTCAAAATTATAGTATTTAATTTTATATGGGACACCCTGTACATAAACACACATTATGCATGTGCATTATTTATGCACATTTTAGTTCCCTGGACGGTAAAAAATGCATTTTATTGTCATTAGGAAAAAATAATGTAATGCCATCATCTAAAAGGCATATTTTTGCCAAAACCTTTTTATAGATGGATGCCATCATCCTAAATGCATTTTTTTCAGCATAACTTATTAATGATGGATGCCATCATCCTAAACGCATTTTTTTCATCATAACTTATTAATGATGGATGCCATCATCCTAAACGCAATTTTTGATCATAACTTATTAATGATGGATGCCATCACATTTTCTTCAACACGTGGCCCAATAACGGCCAATTGCCCATTTTGATGTCTTTTTGATCCCTTTTTGCCAATGCCTTGCCGGCAAAAAATGTTATATGGGCACCTCTTAACACATCCTCCCATGCCCTCAAGGGGTCATTTACAACAACCGTTTTACTACAAAACCAAGCAGAATTTATTATTTATTTGATTTCTAAAATTATTGCTTTTATAAAAGAGTTAAAAGTGTTTGTTTACGGCATTAGAATTATCATGTTCGGGAACGTTCCCTGAATGACCGTTTCTGAGTTGACGATTTCAAATTCTCCCGCGTTTTTTTTTTTTATCTTGAAAACTGCCTGCTACGATAAATGTAAAATATTTAGGATAGTTTTGCTATGTGATACATTAAAAGGTGTTTCCTTTTCATTATTTTAAACTTATAAGCGCATTCATGGAATGATCATGTATTAATGTACGCTTCGTAAACAATAAATTAAAAAGTAAATTTAATTCAATTCAAATTTATTAGGTGTACAACACTTTAACAGCCGATTATATTTTGGTTTTTCTTTACTACTGAGCCCTAGAACCTAATAGTTGCGGTCACTATAAAGTAAAGTACAACCAAAAACAGTTTTAGTTTCACTATAGACCACCCAGAACAATGCTAAATTTTTGGTTCTTAGCTTGGACGCTCGCTTCGTGGAATTTATGAAGCGGGTATCCATCGAGTCAAAGAATACCAATCCATAGAACCCCACAAGTGAGATTTCAGCGTACCCTAAAATTTTTTAGTACCTACCCTGACCAGAGATGGCGAAAGTAGTACGATGTCGCTTGGCTAATACGAATACCATCAGAAATTGATAGCAGTTGCTGACGAGCAGTCGGCCCGATCAGTTAGAGTGAGGATATACGCAAAATTTACCCGATAAATGGTAGTATCCATAAGATTATTAAATTTATGATTTCAGATTAGGATATATCGATGGGTTTTTGACAAAACATCGTAAGCGACATTCGTCAGTTTTACGGGAAACGTTTTTTTTTCATTGGCTTTATTTCAGATGAAGATATGTTCTATATTAGTTCGGCGGTTCATTTAATTAATGGTAGATATTTGGGTACACGCCAAAAAATAAAATAAAAGTACCTACCAAAAAAAATAAAGCAAGTAAATAGAGAACTAAAAATCGACGTTTTGGTGGCAAGTCTGCCACCGTTGTCAAAATAAATTGAATAAAAATAAAAATGTAAAAATTAACCATTATTTTAGGTTTAGAATTTTAAAATTTTTAGCTTTTTTTTAGGAGGTTCTGAAAATTTTGACATTAAATGTTAAATATGTTTGTTTTGTAATTCCAATTAAGAAGAAATTTAAAATAAAAACATTCAGATCTCGCTTTTTCTTTAAAAATAACGCGATGGGAAGAAAAAACGTTTCCCGTAAAATTGGTGAATGTCGCTTACGATTTTTTGTAAAAACGCTTCGATATATCCTATTCTGAAATCATAAATTTAATAATCTTATGGATACTGGGTCCATTTATCGGGGATTTTATTTTTATTAAATTTTGCGAATGGCCTCACTCTAACTGATCGGGCCGACTGCTCGTCAGCGACTGCTATCAATTTCTGATGGTAATCCTATTAGCAAAGCGACATCGTACTACTTTGCCATCTGTTGGTCGTGGTAGGTACTAAAATTTTTAGGGTACGCTGAAATCTCACTTGTGGGTTCTATGGATTGGTATTCTTTGATCGAGTACACACGTAAACAGTACGTATAATTTGCCGCTTCATAAATTCAGCCAAGCCAGCGTCCAAGCTGATGACCAAAAAATTTAGCATTGTTCTGGGTGTCTATAGTGAAACTACAATTGTCTTTGGTACAACATAATAGAGTAGAACTTTTTACCAAAAAAGAAAAATCGTTTAAAATCGCAAACGATACTTTTCTTTTAAGAGTGTTAGTTATCTCCAGGTGCATCCAATCCGCCATCTGTTTCCCGTCAATTTTCCTTCCGTTTGTTCTAAAAGTGAAAGTGAATTCGTCGGAAAATCAAAAGTTTCCTCGTAAATACGGAAAGTCTGGCCGACGGTTCGCGCGTTGTCGAGATATCGATTATCTTGCAGCACTTTTCACCAACTTTTAACTTCCGTTTGTAGGTTTATAGTGGAGCATTAATAGACCGTCAGCGTATGGTAGAATAAACATTTAAAATTATACATTAAAAACATTAAATAAACATTTTTTTACAAGTTTAACACCCTGTATCTTGAGAACGAAACATTTCTGGACCTATACATATTTATATAAACCTATCGTTATATTTTCTGATGTACATTCTGCCCTAAAATGTTCTCAACAACATTTTGTAACACCCTGTATACTTAAAAACATACTGGGTATAGTAAGAACATTTTAAAAGCGCAAATTCGGTACCCTTTGAAAATAATATAAAAAAACATAAAAAAGGCCGCCTGCAATCGGACTATTTTATACAAAGGCGCCGCTATCCTTTACAGCGACGCGCCGATACACTATGGGATAGAAATCCATTATTTTGGCCAAAAAGCATCTTTGAAATTTTAATGGCTCATGCTGTGTATTTCAAAGTAGATACTCCAAACTACATGTACGCAAAATTCAAAAAGGATATGACGACTTCTATTGGGGTAATAAGAAACTTGAAAATGTATTTTAAGTAAACATAAATAAACAACTTTTAATCTACTTAGTTTATTATTCGTCTTGTTTACTAAAAAAAGTAAAAGAGTTTAAATAATAAGAGCTATTGTTGTGTTTCCGATGCAGTCTCGCGAAGTCTCGCTACTTTTGTCAACGATTTTTTACCTTTTTCTTTATCAGTTTTTGTACTTACAATTGCCTTCCTACTTTTTGCTACTTCTGAGTGTAAGGACAGATACAAGATTTTTATAATTTACAAGGTTTTTCATTTTAAAATTTAATATGTTTTGTGTTATACTGTATATCCTAAAATCTACACAACAAAACAGTGTTTTTTTATTTATTTTATACGTTAAAAAATAAAAAAATATGGGAAGATGTATCTCTAAAAAAGAAAAATTTAAAATTATTTTTCAGATTTGGATGGTCATATTTCCGAAACTAATTGAGATAGACAAATCAAATGTAGTATTTTTTTAAAGCATTTTAAAAGATCTTTTTGGTGGTGATATGATATTCTGGGTATTCCATTTAAAAAATCATACCAATTGTCGTACCCTGTATATCATATGAGATAATAATCATCGGATTACTGATTAAAATTCTATCGAATTAACCAAACAAGCTGACATTTTAGTTTATTTTGTACAATAAAAAATAATAATGTTAAGGGAGTGTAAATTTATAATAACATATAATAAGTTTTAGGTTTCCAAAAAGCATTTGTAATAATTTATAATATTTTTCCAGTAAAAAGCACCTCATTTTAAGTTAAGTTTCAGAATTTTGACTAAAAAAATAATTTCTATCCTATAGTGTGATCACCATCTGCATCAACCGGCATATCATAAAAGAAATATAGCAAAGGTGGCCGCGAAAATAAGCATGCCCATTTATTTGCTTTAAACTTTTTGTGATTTTTTTTCTTATCAAAGAGCACCGAATTTACATTTTTAAACTGTTCCTTCTCTATACGATTAATCCCCTTTTTTTCTACCATAGGCCGACGGACTAAAGGGGGTGTTTCGCGATTGTTTATTGGCAATAAAAGTACGTTTTCAATGGCCTCCAGGAAAAGTAGGTTGTCCTAAATGGTATCATTATGAAAAATACTGTAAACTCGACATTTTCTTGTACGAATAAGAAAAAAACATTGATTCTAAATAAATTTCCTTAGCGACATTTTGAAGTATCTTCTTTAAGAAAAAAAATAAGTTATTTTAAAGTATATGCGAACTCTGTATACAAAATCAACATTTTCTCTTTGTAAAACAAATTCTGAATAGTCTATACTGGGTGTTCATTTACAGACAGATTTGAGAAAATCGCCGAAACACATAAAGATATTTATTTCATACTGTCCAGTAAATCCACTTATCCTGTATTAATTTGGGGCCGGTAAATTGCATATGACGGTACCTGGTACCGTAATGTGTTGCCTAGCAAAGCTGTCATGTATCATTATAAATGTCCACGTGATCATTGTTGTTATGCCTGGATTAATGACATTTTTGGATGCCAAAATGAAATTAAATCTTTAAATACTTATATATTAAGCGATTTTCATCTGATATTAGGATATATAGGAATTTCTACTTGAACTTAAAATATATTTTTTTTTTAATTGACCGGAAAATTGAATTTTCCACTCAATTTTTTAAGCGGAAAATGCTATTTTACAGGACTAATTTACTTTCCGGTCCCTAGTTTACTTTCCGGTCTCCTATTTACTTTCCGGTCCCTGATATCAAAAATCCTGTTAGCCATGACAAAAATTGTCAGAGTTCAATTGTTACTATTTGACAGTTCAAGATATTGTAAAGTAAAGAAAGCATCATTTTGCCAAAATGGAAAATCCAGATGAAATAATTGAAGCAGCCTTGCCTTATTGTCGTTTAAATATAACACTAAAAATTTACACAGTTTTTTTTCCGGTCAATTAAAGAAAAAATTATGTACGATACTCGACCTGAAATAATTTTTACGGGTCTCCTCAAAACTACAGGACTCGCCTACGGCTCGCCCTGTAAATGTTTTTCGTCGACCCGTAAAATACCATTTTCCGGTCTAGTAACGTAAATAGCTATTATTTTACCAACTTTAGTAAATAAAAATGATTGGATTACTACAAAACAGGCTTCTTATTACATTTTTTAAAGTATTTTGTTTAACTAAAGTTGGTAATTTCTATTTTATTTAAACCTATATCTAGCGTTACCTAATTAATACCATTTAGGAACTTCTACTTGTAAAATATATTTTCTACCAACTTTAGTTAATGAAAATTATCATATTACTTTAAAACAGACTTATTGTTACATTTTCAAAAATATTCTGTTTTACTAAATTTGGTAATTTCTATTTAATTTGGACCTATCTAGCGTTACCTATTTAATACCGTTTAGGAGCTACAACTAATATAATATTTTTTTATCAATTTGACAGTAACAAGCGAGGAATAATCATAGTTACCTATGATAATATGGATAACAAGGCTGTTACCTACGTAATTTAAGTGAAATAAATTTGAAACTAACTGTTCTCTGTTCTCTTAAAATTTTATAAATAATATTATCATGCAATTGTGTGCTTCAGAGTTCAGTACTGGCACCAACTTTGTTTCTTCTTCACATAAATAACCTTCTTTCTTCCACAACCAAAATAATTTTGCTGACGATAGTACCCTTCACGCCAGCTTTTAGGTTCTCAAACCAATCTCTTAACCCGACTTGGAAAGCAAACGCATCCAAAACTCAGTCATGTTCCTTGTCGCAGAAAAAATCATCAAACACTCACCCTTTGCCTATGAGTGGTCAGGTTTTGCAGAGGAAGGACACATTTAACCTTGTGGGCATCTCATTTGAGAACAACGTCTACTCGCATAAACACATCGTATCTATAGCCACGGCGGCTTCCAAAAAGCTTGGGTTTCTTTTCCGAGCCAAAAGTATTTTTCACCTTCCAATTTATACACTTTGTATGTATCCCAAATTCGGCCCTCTTTGGAATATTGTTCTCATGTCTGGAAAACGGCGTCCCCCACAACCCTCAGCATTCTTGATGCTATTTAAAGAAAAGCTGTTCGTCTTTTTAATGATCCTCTACTTAGGTACTGAAAGACTTCCTTCTCTTGCCCATCTTCGAGCTGTAGGAGATCTATCGTTCTTTTATAGATACTTTCACGACTTCTGCTCCGACGAGTTATCCAGTATAGTCCCTCCACTTGCAACTTCCAGTAGAAAGACTCGTGGTACCGCGCGTATGCATTCCTATACGGTCCAACTGGACAGGCCCCGAACTTCCCACTTTTATTCCTAGAGTTTCTTGAATGTGGAACCTGCTGCCAGAGGAGGTCTTTCCTTCTCCCCCAAATCTTCAAGTTTTTAAGTCCCGTGTTAACAAACTTCCTCTTACCTTGCTTAAGACACCCACGGTACGTTAGTATTTAGGCCTTCGGCCTTCGTGGATTGTCCGAAGATAAAAAAAAGCTAACTATTTCATTACGATTTTATTCCACAAAAAGCATTTTTAATATAACACATCTAGGGGTATAAATCATCCCTAGTTTTCATCAACAACTATATGTTATTCCCGTTTTCCCGAACACGTGACATTATTTACCGATCTAAAAATACACGGGGCATTTTCTATGCATCAGATAAACCGGGTTGGAATATCCATTTCATATAATTTATGTCCATCAGTTATCACGCACTTTTTTCCCCTACGATGACCCCAATTACCAATGCGTAAAGATAAATAGGTAATAATAATAATAATATTAATAATAATGCCATATTTTTTAGTGTACAACACTAAAGACAGTTCAAACAAAATTTTGTCCAGGCCAATGAGACCACTCTAAGACTTATATCGGGCCAGAAGCAGTCCTTGGAGTGCTTTGAAACTTCCGAAGTGAAAGCCACGCACCTGGGTAAAGGTACAACAAAAACTGCACTGGGACAGACTTCCTTAATTGCTGTATTCCTTTTATGCTCCAGAACCCCCGGAACGACACCATAAGTGTTCCTTTTACAATTTGTTGACATTTTTTCATGTTGTAGAATGTAGAACCATTCTTGACACTATTGACAGTTTAGAGAACGGTTCTACAAGGTAAAAGGAATACACTAAATGCATGGAGGGACATACCAAGATCGTTTGACTAGGTAAGGTTGCCTCGTAAGCCTTGCAACCTGGCGGATCATACGTCACATATGTATTTTGCTCATTATTTAGTGAAGTTTTTAACAGTGTAGTTTGTGTTTTTTGTCAATATTAAAGAAATACTTTTAAATACTGTTAATTCCAGTTGTTACCGTAACTTCTTTATTTTCTATTAATAAATTATTTAACAATGATTATTCTAGCTGATTTTTAAATATTGTATATCGCGCTCTTTCGCCCTCATAGCATTATCCGTCTAGACATCCTTGTTTGCTATGTTGGCGCCAAGGAACCAGCAGTGCGGTACATATGTGACGTAATGTGGCAACCTTACCTAATCAAACGATCTTGGGGACATACATCAAAGGACCATGCGCAAAAAGAGCCATAGAAGTACTCAGAATGAGTAGAAGTCAGCCTAGCCGGCTCGTTGCCGCACCGGTGGAATCGGCAGCGTCGATCACCAGCAACGAGGATCGCGGCCATATCTTGGATGAGTGACCGCCGACCAGGCACCCAATGCTCGGGGGTCACTGGGCGGACCGAGCAGCAACCATCCAAGTTATGTAATAAATGGCGTGTGAATGAGAAGGAGTAGGGTTAAGGGACAATAAGCCTCTAGGGCTGCAGTGCACCACCTAGGGAGGCGGTGGTCGGACCTAGGTTGAAAACCCCAAAGGGCGAAAAATCAAAAGCTAAAGAAAAATGAAGAGGTAAGGTTTACCTCAAAACATAATAGATGAAAAAGTACGAAAATTTTATACAGGGTATTGTTTTCTATCTTAAATTAAAACCATGTACATTGAAAATTGTTTTTTGTCATAATTTTTGGGTTTTGATAGCTAGTCTATTTTTAAGCTACTTATGAGCGACCAATTACTACAGAGCAAAGACACCTTTAATCTTGTGGGCGTCACATTTGATAGTAACCTTAACTGGCATAAAGACATTGTATCTATAGCCACGGCAGCTTCAAAAAATTATTTCTCTTTTGAGCCAAAAGTATTTTTCCCCTTCCAGTTTATACACTTTATATGTGTCCCAAATCCCTTGGAATATTGTTCTCATATCTGGGGCATGGCGTCCTCCACAACCCTAAGCATTCTTGATTTCATCCAAAGAAGAGCTGTTTGTCTCATTAATGATCCTTCACTTACAGAAATGCTTTCCTCTCTTGCCCATCGTCGAGCAGTGGGGGATTTATCGCTTTTTATAGGTACTTCCATGCTTCTGCTCTGAGGAGTTGTCCAGAATAGTTCCTCCACTCACGGTTCCCACCAGAGAAACTCGTGGTGCGGCGCGTATGCATCCCTATACGGTCCAACTGGACAGGCCCCGAACTTCCCACTTAGTTCGTTCTTTTATCCCTAGAGTTTCTAGAGTGTGGAACCTGCTGCCAGCGGAGGTCTTCCCTTCCCCCAAATCTTCAAGTATTTAAGTCCCGTGTCAACAAATTCCCTCTTACCTCGCTTAAGACACCCACGGTACGTTAGTATTTAGTCTTTAAGCCTTCGTGGTTTGTCCAAAGAGAAAAAATAAAGCAAGATTTTAAGAAGACCGATGCAAGGCCTTTAAAAAATGTGCTCCTTATTTAACTCGAAATGCAACAGTTTATAACGTAAATTTCCATAAAAATTAAGCAGTATTTTTTTACGTTTGATTATATTATTATTAGGTAAGTAGGTATTAAAGTAGAGGTTAAATTTAAATAATTAACTTAAAATCAAAAATTTTCTTAGTATTAGCAGAGACAAGAATGAGACGAGGAACTAAATGTAAATAAATTATCCGAGAGAGAGATAGCTGCTGGGCCTTCCTTGTCTGTCTTCAAGGAAGGTAAACGCAGATGGCGCGTGAGTCGACTTTATCGTTTGCCCGCCAAATTCAAATTATATAGCTGTGCTATTTTTGCCCTTAATGTTAGGTACTTGTTTTTGTTTCCGATTAATATAAAATATTGGGGTTTAGTTCAATAATTACACACACCTAATTAAAAATGTCATTTATTTGGTTTTTAAAAAGATTTTTTCTTACAGATAATCATGTCAATATTACCTTAAATTACCTGTTGAAAAGCTCAAATTTAATATATACACTGTGATCACTAATAAAAGTCAATATTCAAAGTCCAATTAAAGGTAAAAAACCACGAAACACACAATAAATCACAGAAAATGTAAACAACCTGTCCAAACAAATCAGCCATTGAAAAATATCAAACACAAATATCGAATAACATTTCGGCGTAACTGCCTGCGGCAACGTTTGTCAAGTTAAAAATATTCGATTCATGGTATATTTTCTCTCTCTTAATTACATGTGAGCCAAAAAGGACACTAAAGTTTACATGCAGAAATTGTAAACAATTTGGCAACCAGGGCAAAGCGATGATTGCTCCATCTACGATAGCCTGCCATGGTGAAAGACAAAGACATATTTATTGGAACTTGCGTTAAACCAGAAATAGATAAATACAATGGACAAATTGTTAGGACCAGTCAAAGACAACAATGAGACGAGCAACTAAATGTAAATAAATTATCCGAGAGAGAGATAGCTGCTGGGCCTTCCTTGTCTGTCTTCAAGGAAGGTAAACGCAGATGGCGCGTGAGTCGACTTTATCGTTTGCCCGCCAAATTCAAATTATATAACTGTGCTATTTTTGCCCTTAATGTTAGGTACTTGTTTTTGTTTCCTATTAATATAAAATATTGGGGTTTAGTTCAATAATTACACACACCTAATTAAAAATGCCATTTATTTGGTTTTTATAAAGATTTTTTCTTACAGATAACTATGTCAATATTACCTTAAATTATCTGTTGAAAAGAACAAATTTAATATATACCCTGTGATCACTAATAAAAGTCAATATTCAAAGTCCAATTAAAGGTAAAAAACCACGAAACACACAATAAATCACAGAAAATGTAAACAAACTGTCCAAACAAATCAGCCATTGAAAAATATCAAACACAAATATCGAATAACATTTCGGCGTGACTGCCTGCGGCAACGTTTGTCAAGTTAAAAATATTCGATTCATGGTATATTTTCTTTCTCTTAATTAGAGGTGAGCCAAAAAGGACATTAAAGTTGACATGCAGAAATTGTAAACAACTTGGCAACCAGGGCAAAGCGATGATTGCTCCATCTACGATAGCCTGCCATGATGAAAGACAAAGACATATTTATTGGAACTTGCGTTAAACCAGAAAGAGATAAATACAATGGACAAATTGTTAGGACCAGTTACTCGTCTCATTAAAGACATTTTGCACCTCTTAAAATACCAGACGTTTTTTGGCCTCCTTATGGTTATCGTTATTAGACATAACGATTACGGCAGCAGTTTAAGGCAGAGATTTTGCAGCCTCTTTTAAGAAATATATCTTGCGTTTGCGCTTTCGACACATAACCTTATTTTTGCCTGTGGTTCACCGATTTTAAAGTTAATGAAAAGTCAGTATTTACTTTTATTCTTCATAAGATATAAATTGATATTTAAATATATGCAAACACTTCTGTTGATTTCGTTTTTTAAAGTAGATGCAAACAATACAGTATAAGCAAAACTCAAAAAGTAAGGTTAGGTTTGGTAGTAGAATAAAAAGCAAGTGTGCCAGATTGTAACATCTAAATTAATTACTGATTTAGAATATCCGTAAAAGTGCAAGTCCGTTTGAATTTCTTAACACTATTTGATTTTTATTACTGCTATAGATTTTTCGCTAATTAGAGCCTTTGTATAAATGATATTTTAATTAATACGGCATTAAAATTTTAACCTTTTAAATAATTGATATTAAAATTTCTACAATCCGGCAACCACGCAGTTTAACAATAACGATAACGATAACGATAAGCGCTTCGGTATTCATCCATAATTAAAGGAGTCCGGTATGGTTAATAACGATAACGGATCATGTTTGCGTTACTGCGCAGTCTCAGAATAACGTTAACCACAACGGAATTGCAAAATAAGGGGTGCAAAATGTCTCTATTGTTGTCTCTGGTATTAGTTTTTAGTGTTTGTCAGATACTAACCTCCGCTTGCTGATATGACTTCAAGACTTTCGATGAATTTTAAAATTGGTCCACTGATTTTCGATGGCATATCGTAATCGTTTTCGTAGAAACTGCTCATTTCATTAAACAATTATCCCGATATAGTCCGATAGGCAATTTTTATTGCTGACTTTACTTTAAATCGTTCGATTTTCAATCACGTCACTACCATAAATTACAAATTATTATATCTAGAGTAAATGCCAAGCGAATATAGATTTTTGTTACATACAGTGTGTCTAAAAAGATTGGAGACGCTCAAATATCTCAGAAAATTTTGAACCAACCTGAGTGGCTTTCTAGTGACGCAAACAGAGCGCTCCCGACTAGCTCAGGAGCATTTCGTTCTACTTTATGGCGTTCCAGTGACGGAAAGTGTTATGCACCTGAGCTACTCCGTTTTTTCCCTTGCCCCTCATGCACCAACCCCTCTTTTGGTTTTTGTGCTTCAAACGTGTTTTTTATGGTTAAGGATGGATTTTTTAAAATTGTTTATTTAAAATGGAATTAGATATTAAAAAGAGATTATTATTATAAAGCCAAGAAAGGTTAAAAACAACTAAATTTTAAAATTTCTTAAAGTATCTCTCTTTCCTTGTCTAAGGATGCGTTCCAGTGACTAACTTTTTATAGCAGATCAAGAGCTTTAAGCCCTGGTGCGTGACGCACAAAAATTTTCGCACTGGAAAGCAACCCTGGACGAAATTCGGTACTATCACAAGGAAAATAAACTTTTTAATAAGGAGGATGTTCGCTAAATTTTGTGACGTAATCTTTTCCCGTAATTCTTTGTTTACAATCGTACTGGAAGGTTTTTTTCGAAGTTTTGGTGTTATTTTTTGCTTTTTAGTCATTGGACTTTTATATTCGTTTAGTTTTTACTGTTAATAGTTAAATTGAGTAGTTATTAGTACTGCAGCTACAGAGAATTTTAAAACCTGTAAACAGGGGTCACTGACCTTTGCATATTTTTTTACAGGGAATTTACGTTTAAATCGTTATTAAGTGTAAGACACATTTTTTTTTGTGTTTTTTTAGTGATTTTATTTAATGATATTCAAGTATTGGTATATTTTGTCAGATAAAAAATATTATGGCAAAACGGTGACACCACAAACATAACCTATATTTTCGGACAAATATAAAAAATCAAGCGCTCCTTATTAAAAAGTTTATCTTTCTTCGTACTATCATACTCTGAATTCAGTATTGATATCGGGGAAGTTGCCGGATGTTCAGTTTTGCAGAAATCAATTCAAAGGTTTTAAATTCAAATGAGATACCTAAATTTCTATATTATTTTATTATTGGATCCCGCTGTTTTTGCTATAAAATAGTAAGAAATTTCAACTTTTCTCCAGTGGCGGCTATTCAGGTGTAGTAAGTGAAGTGCCATTTCACCAAAAATAAATAATAAAACATAAAAACATATAACTATTATTAAATTCATTTTTTTCATTTCTATTCCTTATTTGTAAAATTCGCCATGAAAAATCTAGCATATAAATTAACCGCTGGCGCGAGTCGCTTTCCTCCTCTTCCGGCAACGCGACAAGTGTATTGCAAATATAAAACGGACCGAAGTATACACCTCATGCGGGGTTTTGTTTACGCTTTCACGCTCCGTTGCCATGATAACGCTATACTTGCCGGTGGCCAGAATTGCGGGTGGAAGTATCAGGTGTATTGTTGGTAAATCGCTAGCCTTAAAAAGATAGTATAGGTTTTGGTCCTTTCGTTGGTTTTCACGTATTATTTCGATTGTTTCCGTTTGAGTATTATTAGCGACAGTGATTTTTCACAGGAAGAAATTAAAGGACAGTACAGAGCACTTCTCTATGAAATATTAGATCATATTTTGATGGAAATGGAAGTAAGATTCGACGATTGTTACAAACTACAATTTCTTTGTCTTGCTGATACTGCAAAGTTTGGCCAGTATAACCAAACTTTTTCCACTGATTCTTTTCAAAATTTATTGGAGATATATGCCGAATCATTTCCAAAAAATTAGCGGCTCAAAAATAAACTTGACCTAATATTTGCTGATGAAAGTTATAGAAATATTTGATTGCAGCAGTTAGTGAAACAAGTTGGCGCAAACCAAAACATTTTTACCGAGGCGTATAAACTTTTTCGCTAATTTTAAAGATATCGTCGACAAGCGTGTCAGTGGAACGCAGATTTTCTTGTCTTAAGCGTTAAAAACTTTCTTAAAAAACACTATATCCCAAGATAGACTTTTATCTTTGGCCAATATTCCAATTCAAAAGGAGCTTCTACAGGAACTGATAAAAAATTTACCATTTTATGAAGATATAATTGATAAATTTGCTGCATTAAAAGATAGAAGGATTGATTTGGTGTATAAAATTTGGGTAAGTTTAGATATTAAGACTTTTTACTTAGACTTTCGATAATTGAGTATTTTCAATTTTGCTAAAATGGTGAATGCGCGTTTTCCCTTCCTGCACTACACCTGTTTTTAGACCCGCGAGACGCCACTGCTTTTCTCCTTAACAGTTCGGACATAAGAGTGTCCGGAAAGGTGAGTTCAAAAATTATAGAGGTGATAGAGTGAGCCAAAATAATGTTAGCACTTCATATAAAAAAGTTCTAACGCGCTGCGTTACGAAAATATTGACCTTCAAATTTGGTATAAAATTAATATAAGTATAAGAAATGTATGTAACAAGTGCATAAAAAGACACTTTATGCATGTGTTACATACTATATTTTTCTACGACCGTATAAAAATTTCTTTTTCCTACGACCACTTGTGAAAATAGCAAATAGCACACTGATTTCATGCATAGAAAATGCGTTATATCACACTAGTGTTGCAAAGTACTTTACAGCACTAGTGTTGCAAAGTACTTTACAACAGTGGTGTGATACATATTATGATGTCATTCTAAAAACTGCTATTGGTTTTGCAAGTGACATATTTATTATAGTGACAGTAAAAAAACTTTTTATTTACCTTAAACGGTAGAACCCAAATTAGCGAAAATCATCTTATTTTATATTTATTAAAATTTACGAAAAAATAAAAACATAAACAAAAATAGACATAACCACAAAAAACAACCTTCACTGACTGGCACAGTGTTGTCAGGTAAGTAGATCAAATTTAAAATCTCCCTTCTACCTTTGAGCACGTACTTTATAGAGGCAGCCTTGCCGCTTGACCGTTCGACCTAAAGCGCCAGAGAAAAAAGCCTATAGATCAAATTCCTTCCTCTCTTTCTTCGTGTACTCAAACAACTAGTTAAATCTTTTTTTAATCCCTAATTAAACTTAAGGCTAATACACACTTTATGAATCCACTTTCTTTTATCCATTTATAAATAGAATCAGACCCTTCCGACGTTGCCAAATGCTTTCCATATTTTGCATGGTAACTGACGTTTGGTAGTCGTTTTTCCTTACTTTAAGGACTTTAGGTTATGCATTTACAATTTTTATATTTTTTATATTTTTTCTTAAAAATATGAGGAAAAACTGTTATTTTTACTTAATTTTACATGTGATGTTCAGTTTCATTAACTCGTTTTACCAATTTTACCCCACCCAGCACCCCTTTTCACTCCCCGGTCCCGTAAGTTTATTTACTGATATTTTTAAAAAACGGAATATTTTGGATATGCACCACTTACGTTTTATTTAGAAGAGTGTCTAAAATATGTAAGAATCGATAATTTTTAAAAAACCTTTATAATAGCAGAAAACCGTATTAAACTATTAACGTTATTACCTAACAAAACCATACAATTTTTATTAAGTAAGGGCCTTTTTAAATTCCAAAATGATAAAAGTTATATAATGCTTCTAGGTAGGTGATTTTCGATGTAAAAATATTGTCAAAACAGTATAATATAGCAGTGAGGAAAAGTATATATCACACTAGTGTTGCAAAGTAAATATCACCCTAGTGTTGCAAAGTTCTCAATTGTTTTTTATTTTTTCTGAACAGACAAACTTTAATTTATTTTTTTTGGTGAATAATTTGTGGTCGTAGGAAAAATAGTGTACAGTACTCGTGTGAAAATGACTTTCTTACACTCGTGGGTTTGTCGCACTCGGCTAACGCCTCGTGCTACAATATTCCCACTCGTGTGAAATTAGTCATTTTCCACACTTGTAATGTAATATACTATATTTACCAGTTTATACATGTTTTATTAATTTAAACTTATTTATTTTAATTATTGCAGCACAGCCATTATGTTGCAACAAAAAATCATGGCCTTCTTATTTTTTAAAAGACAATTATCCTCTTCACAACCCGTAATTTATTTTTTTAGAAAATTGCATGTACTTACTTTTTGTAGAAATAATACTTAAAGAATATAAATTCCTTTTTAATTTTTTAGTCATCCAAATTCATTATTACTATTAATTTTCAATAATTTCTATTAAATTTTCCAATAAATTTATTTGCAAACTGTCAAATTTTAAAACTAGTGACACATGAAGAAATAATGACGAAATCAAAGGTAACTTGACCGTTTGGTATTCCATTTAAAATTAAAAACCCTTAATTGATTTTTGCAAAACTAAATATCTGGCAATATGAAACTGAATTCAAAGTATTGTTTTATTCCGGAGTACCGAATTTCATTCAGTTTGGTTCAAAACTCTCAATCAGAAATAATTTTCGTACATGTATAACAGCCCTAAGAAAAGGTAAGGCAATGGAAAGAATGTCGGCCTCAATTCAAAAAATGTAAAACATTTGAAACCATTTTAAACAAAAGCACAGAACATACAACTGTGACGTCAGGCTAAAAATAGGACAGTCTTTATGAAACAAAAGAGCAATTTTATCAATTTTTTGAATAATACGTAGTAAATATTTTGATAAAAATGTTCATTTTTTTAAGTTTACTTGATTTTCGCGTATTTTTCACCTAGAAAGGTCACTGCCCACTTGAAAAGTCACTGATTTCTAATTGTCACTTGTTTTTTACGTTTTGTTTTTCCAAGGTTCACTCGAATTTAATGTATTAGGCGAAGTCAAAGCCTACTGTACTTAATTATTGGTATTTTACTAAAGATAGTTCTTGATTTGATGTGTTTATTGCGGTAATTTAACATAAATTTCACCATATTATTGCAGTTTCAACACGTTTTCACCGATTTCACGGTTTTAAATCAATTTTCTCACTATTTAATCGATAATTACCGCGGATTTTATGCGTTTTCGCCAAAATTTTCCGGAAAATCGTCTCTTAGACGAATAACACACCACACACCTATGTCAATCGGCACAGCTGAAATTTCCAAAGAACTTGGAATTTAAAACAGAAGCGTGGCAATTCCGAAAATAAACTCTCGCTGAAAATACCGTGGAGCAGCTCTATAAGAATTTTATTGGTATCTATTTTTAGGTTTTTTTTTTTTGACAAGTAGTGTTTAGGTGTTCGGTAGATGACTTTTTCGTTTGTAGAGTATCTACAGGGCGTTTTAAACAGCATGGAACTTTCTTGCGTCAATAAATTGGCTGTTGAATATCGAGGGAATCGGAAATATTGCCCAAATGTTTACAACAGCATTACTATATTAAATTTCTTACATTTTTGTTGCGAGATAGGTTTAGCGATGATTTTTCCTTGCGTGAGTAAACTGGCTGTTGAATATCGGGGGAATCGGAAGTATTGCCCAAATGTTTACAACAGCAACGTGTAGATCAGGAAACATATTATAGATTTTTACTATATTGTATTTAGAAAAGTCGCTAGAAAACCGGGATTTCTTACACTTTTTTGCGAGGTAGGTAGGTTTAGCGATGATTTTTCCTTGCGTGAGTAAATTGGCTGTTGAAAATCGGAGGAATCGGAAGTATTGCCCAAATGTTTACAACAGGAACGTGTACAGGAGATAAAATAATATATATTTTTACTATATTGCATTTAGAAAAGTCGCTAGAAAACCAGGATTTCTTACATTTTTATTGCGAGGTAGGTTTAGCGATGATTTTTTCTTGCGTGAGTAAATTGGCTGTTAAATATCGGGGAAATCGAAAGTATTGCCCAAAAGTTTAGAACAGCCACGTGTAGAGGAGAAAAAATACCATAGATTTTTACTATATTGTATTAAGAAAAGTAGCTAGAAGACTAGTATTTTTTACATTTTTGTTGCGAAGTAGGTTTAGCGATGATTTTTCCTTGCGTGAGAAAATTGGCTGTTGAATATCGGGGGAATCGGAAGTATTGCCCAAATGTTTATAACAGCAACGAGTAGAGGAGAAAAAATACTATAGATTTTTACTATATTGCATTTAGAAAAGTCGCTAGAAAACCGGGATTTCCCACATTTTTTTGCGAGGTAGAATTAGCGATGATTTTTCCTTGCATGAGTAAATAGGCTGTTGAATATCGGGGGAATCGAAAGTCCTGCAGAAATTTTTATAACAGCATTATGTAGATAAGGAAAAATACTATGGAATTTATACACATTGTGTAAGAAAATAAGTTTCTATACTCTGTTCCCTATAAATTGAGAAAAACATCCGAACACCTGAAAAATACCTGAAAATGTATTTCATATGTTTTTAAATCTGTTTAACACTCCACGAAGGCTTTATGCCTAAGTACCAGAGTACCGTGGGTGTCGGGTTATTATTCCATTATTCACGCTGTTCCGTCAACGTTATCCAAGCACTGAAACATGCAATTTTTGCATTTCACAACACCTTTTAGACAACGCGGTAGTGGCATTACGGACGTTATTTTTTGTAAATAACTACTACCTGGGGTGGGCAGAATTCTACACAGTGGTTTGCCAAGCCATCTGTGAGGTGACGAGCGATTAAATGCCAATGTCCGGTTCCGAGATTCGAACTCCGATCGCTGCGGTGAGAAGCTGGTACGTTACCGCTGCACTACGCTCGCCACAATGGTTTAAAAAGTCTTTAATTCTAGTTCTCACAACAAAAATAGCTATTTACGTTACTAGACCGGAAAATGGTATTTTACGGGTCGACGAAAAACATTTACAGGGCGAGCCGTAGGCGAGTCCTGTAGTTTTGAGGAGACCCGTAAAAATTATTTCCGGTCGAGTATCGTACATAATTTTTTTTAATTGACCGGAAAAAAACTGTGTAAATTTTTAGTGTTATATTTAAACGACAATAAGGCAAGGCTGCTTCAATTATTTCATCTGGATTTTCCATGTCTGACTCCATTTTGGCAAAATGATGCTTTCTTTACTTTACAATATCTTGAACTGTCAAATAGTAACAATTGAACTCTGACAATTTTTGTCATGGCTAACAGGATTTTTTGATATCAGAGACCGGAAAGTAAATGAGAGACCGGAAAGTAAACTAGGGACCGGAAAGTAAATTAGTCCTGTAAAATAGCATTTTCCGCTTAAAAATTGAGTGGAAAATTCAATTTTCCGGTCAATTAAAAAAAAGATATTTTATTGGTTTTAAACTACAGTAACCGGAGTTACTTACTAGGTATTCATTATTATCAATTTATATTGTGAAAGTATAGAAGATGTCTGAAAAATTTTGCATTTTTTTGCAAGGTATGCTTAACGATGATTTTTCCTTGCGCATTGAACTTTTTATATTGGCATTTTTCGACTTCTATTTTGCTTTTTAAACTATGCCATACCGTAAATAATAAAACTAGAACTCCGTGTATGTATCTATTTCCAATAAAAATTCGCGGGAGCAAAATCAACGCGTAATTTGTATTAATTTCTAATAAGGCAATTCAATTTTGGACGTTCTCACGCCTAGAAACGAAATTACAATTAATTTTTCACGAGAGTTCGGATAGCCGAAGAATGGCGGGCGCCAGATTGGAGATTTTAATTTTTCATGCTATAACTCCGTTCAACGCTGCATTGGCCACAATAAAAAGAGTGTTTTGTTTTACATTTACGTTATTTTTCGCTTATTTTTATTATTTTTTTAAGGTTATGGAGGCTGGTGTGATAAAATTCTGCGTTGATGCCGATTTTAGGTGCCATTATTTTTTGAATTTGTGTTACTAAGTTATAAAGTTGCTAAAAAAAAATGTTACGGGTAGTTACAAAACGTTTTTATATTATTTTTTACAGATATTAAAGCAGAAAGTAGCATCTAACTTTAGGTGAGTATTTATTTCATCGTAAAAACTTGGGTTTCTACTATTCTATTCTCTCTATTTTTTTCTTGGTTTTGGTCCCTTCAGGTCCAATCCACCACTCTCCCCTTTCCGGACTATGCTTTCCAGGGCTTCGTCGGCGGAAAATCTGGATAATCGAGCTCGTAGCTCCCAGAAATTCCAAAAAGAAAACAAACAATTCAACAATCGATGCAATGCATAAATTGTCGGCTGTCAAACCAAGATCTGCTACTGGTGTTACATATAACCTTCACTTTCACTACTGACAGTTCCCATGGCACGCCCATCTATTTCCCGCCATTTGAGGAATACCTCGTGTTCACCACCAAACAGGATACCATCAGCTTATAGGAATCTTCGCTCACAGCGCTTAGATCCAGAAGAAAGATGCCGTCAATTTAGCGTGAATCTTTCCTTGATCCCCGAAGGTAAAAAACGTTCGTACGACACCTCTAGCCGCCACTCCGGGAAGAACTTTGTAGTCCTCTACGCACGTCCGCACTGTCCGGAAGTCAAAAAAGAGTCCCGGGTTTCTACTAATCCAATATTTTTTATAAATGTTTGATAGGGTTTCGAATAGAGAAGGAAAAATACTATGGATTCCATTCCACACTGCATCTAGAAAAGCCATTATAAGATTTTTAAATTTTTTGTTACTAGGTAGGTTTAGCGACGAGTTTGTTGTTGAGTATTAGTAGACCTGGGAATCTCGCACAAATTTTGGAACAGCATGGTGTAAAGCCGGCTCTCCATGAGAGCGCTTTCCGCCCGCGTATTAAAAATACGCGCAGAAAATCCGCTGACACGTCCATTGTAGAGGAAAATATTAAAGCGTTATGTTTTGAATATGGTGTTTTTATGTTAGAATTTTCTTTGGTTGATACTACGGTTATGAAGGTCTCTGTCTGTGGGATGGCAAATGGATTGGATAATGAATAATAATAAATCCAGCAAATTAGGCAACTTTGGTTAATAGCTTGTCTTAGTCTTTTATTAACCACATACACTTTTTTGTTACCGTTTACTAGACGCTCGCCTGCAGTTATTGGCTCACGAACTGTGTGGGACTTTGCTAATAGTTGACTAATGATTCTTTGATATTCGTAAATAATTGAAGTGTGTTTCATCATCATGTTGTCTTAACTCCTTTAATAAAGTATAATATTGGCTATGAACTTTTCTTCCTAAAAAATTTGTCTAACCCAAAACCTGTGCCTCCTTTTTGTCTTTTTGGTCGTATTGAAAGTAGAATAAATATCGTTTTTTTTCGCCAAATATGATACTGAAGTAAAAAATTAAAATTAGTGTAGTTAATGTCGTCCATAACACTTTTATTACAAATGGATGGATAACATCTTGTCTTATCTTCAAGCAACAACTCATCAAGCTCATCAACTAGTATATATAGGTAGTATATAGAATCCAATCGTCTATTCACTCAACACCCTCACCTTCCAAGTGAGGAATGGGAGGTTACAGATTCTTGGTCTGGAACCTACTGTACTGTTTCGTCCAGGCTGGGACTCATCAGTTGGGTGTGGGGTAGAAACCTATCTACCCAAACCCTACTTACGACTAACGTTCCGGAGTTATATAATATACAGGGCGTTTTATTTAATTTTTTTTTTTTTGTAATAACTTGAAACCGCAATGTTCAATTGTTTTTCTACTGGCAGCAAGTTAATCAGTGGAAAAAACACTACAACTTCACCTTTTTAACCGACATCGTATCTTCAATATTAAAGAAGTTAACAATAGTGCTGACTTAAGTTTGATCACCCTGTATAATCTTGTATACATATATTTGGTGTAAATTCTATGTCTCGCTGCTTTTTAAATAAAACAAATTTGAAAGTTCTACGACCGCCCTTACAACCCCTAAAAAGAAAACGGTTTATTGTCTATGTCCCATGCAGATAACCTATAACTCAACCCTGTGAACGTACATACAAAATCCGCCATCCCTTTTTAATAAAGTATGCAAAAAATCACAAAAAGAATAAAAGAAAAACCTTAAAGTTTCATTGAAAAATACGCTTGTTGTCGTTCGATTCGTCGTCGGGGAAAAACAACCGTATTGGAAACCTTTATGTTATTTTCGACACGAAGTGCTCTAAATCAGACCGCAAAAGGTCAATCGGGGTTCTAGCTGGGCTCTAGGATCGATTTAAAAGTTTAATATGTACTTATGGCCTAATTTTTATATCAGCTAAGGGGAAGTTTTATGTATGTAATTGTCAGTTTTTAAGAGAGCTGCACGTGTCCAGCCTATTCCCAAGAAAGGATCTAAATCTCTTTCATCCAATTATAGACCCATTTCACTCCTCTCAATGGTTTGTAAAGTAATGGAGAAATCCATTAACTCGCAAATTCTTAGGTACTTAGAAAAACATAAAATTTTACATGACAGGCAATACGGATTTCGTCACAAGAGATCTACAGCAGATCTTCTTTCCTTCGTTTCACACAACTGGAACAAGTCTCTTGAGTTTCTAGGTGAGTCCCAGATCGTTGCTCTTGATATATCTAAAGCTTTCGACCAAGTCTGGCATGACGCACTTCTTAATAAACTTCCCTCCTACGGTCTTCCAACTAAACTCTGCTCTTGGCTCTCCAGTTATCTTTCTAATCGACGTATATCAGTCATTGTTGATGGCCACTCTTCAAGCTTTCACGAAATTAATGCTGGAGTGCCTCAGGGTTCAGTACTAGCACCAACTTTGTTTCTTCTTCACATCAACGACCTTCTTTTTCCACAACCAATCCCATTCATAGTTATGCTGACGATAGTACCCTTCACTCCACTTTTCAGGTTCCCAAACCAATCTCTTAACCCGACTTGGAAAGCAAACGCAGGGCGATGCAGATATCTCTTTCACAGGATCTCAATTTGATATTGGATTGGGGCGCCAAAAATCTCGTTCAATTTAATGCATTCAAAACACAATCATGTTCCTTGTCGCGAAAAAATCATCAAACACTCATCCTTTGCTTATGAGTGGCCAGGTTTTGCAGAGCGAGGACACATTTAACCTTGTGGGCATCACATTTGAGAATAACCTTAACTGGCATAAACACATTGTATCTATAGCCACCGCGGCTTCAAAAAAGCTTAGATTTCTTTTCCGAGCCAAAAGTATTTTTCTCCTTCCAATTTATACACTTTGTAAGTGTCCCAAATTCGACCCTCTCCGGAATATTGTTCTCATGTCTGGGGAATGGCATCCCCTACAACCCTCAGCATTCTTGATGCCATTCAAAGAAGGGCTGTTCGTCCTATTAATGATCCTTTACTTACTCAAAGACTTCCTTCTCTTGCCCATCGTCGAGCTGTGGGAGATCTATCGCTCTTCTACAGATACTTTTACGGCTTCTGCTCCGACGAATTATCCAGTATAGTCCCTCCTCTTGCAGTTCCCAACAGAGAAACTCGTGGTGCCGCGCGTATGCATCCCCATACAGTTCAATTGGACAGGCCCCGAACTTCCCATTTCGTTCGTTCTTTTATCCCTAGAGTTTCTAGACTGTGGAACCTGCTGCCAGTGGAGGTCTTTCCATCCCCCAAATCTTCAAGTTTTTAAGTCCCGTGTTAACAAACTTCCTCTTACCCTGCTTATTACCCTGCTTAAGACACCCACGGTACGTTAGTATTTAGGCTTTCAGCCTTCGTGGATTGTCCAAAGATAAAAAAAAAGTCGCAAATAAAAGTCCCACACAAATATTTTATAATAGGGCCCTTCGAACCGCTTTTCCTTATAAAGTAGCCCCTTATTCAGTGGTCCTTGGGCTTTTTTATCTTTTGATATTCCACGAAGGCCTATGCCTAAATACCAGAGTACCCTGGGTGTTGGGTTTTTAGATGTTTAAACCCTCGTTCCCCCTGTTCCGTCAACGTTGTCCAAGCACTGAAACATGCAGTTATGCATTTCACAGTACCTTTTAGACAACGCGGTTGTGCCACCACGGACGTTATTTTTAAATAACTACTACCTAAATATGTCTCCCCGCTGGGAATCGAACCGGCGACTTCGAAGATAAAAGCTCTGTCCACTGCGCTACGGGGGAGACAACAGACAACAGACTAGAAGTTGGATAGCCCTCTGCTTGGTGCCCTTTTATCGGAATATATTTTAAATTTAAAGATGATGCAAGCCCTAACGCAATACTTAAGAGGATTTTTGTAAGTGTCAGTTTTTGAAAGAGTCCCAGCTTATTTAAATTCTAATAAATAAAAAAAATCTGGTTAAGATGGACTATCAATGGCTTAGTATCTAAATACATCATTTGTCTACACATATTCCAAATAAAAAAGCCTTATGGGCTCTAATGCGATAGCTAGAAATTTTGATGTTGGTTAATGTCAGTTTTCTAAAGTGTCCCTGTTCTTTTTAAGTGTTATAATTAATATAATGAATATATGTGGTTAAGCTAGACTAACTATAGAACAGTATTTTCTAGATACAACTTTTGTCTGTAAATAGTTCTGTTAACAAGACCTTATAGGCCTAAAAGCAATAGTTAAATATTTTTAAGTGAGTTAGTGTCAGTTTTCGAAAGAGTCCCAGTTTTTATTCAACTTCTAATTTATAAAATAATTATTTAGAGTTAAGATGGACTATCAATCGATCAGTGTCTTTTGGATACATTCTTTGTCTGCACATATTCCAAATAAGAAGGCTCTATAGGCCCTAAAGCGCGAGATAGGAATTTTTATGTGAGTTAGTGTCAGTTTTCGAAAGAGTCCCAGTTTTTGTTCAACTTCTAATTGATAAAATAATTATTTATAGTTAAGATGGACTAACAATGGATCAGTATCTTTTGGATACATTCTTTGTCTGCACATATTCCAAATAAGAAGGCTCTATAGGCCCTAAAGCGATAGTTAGGAATATTTATGTGAGTTAGTGTCAGTTTTCGAAAGAGTCCCAGTTTTTGTTCAACTTCTAATTGATAAAATAATTATTTATAGTTAAGATGGACTAACAATGGATCAGTATCTTTTGGATACATTCTTTGTCTGCACATATTCCAAATAAGAAGGCTCTATAGGCCCTAAAGCGATAGTTAGGAATATTTATGTGAGTTAGTGTCAGTTTTCGAAAGAGTCCCAGTTTTTGTTCAACTTCTAATTGATAAAATAATTATTTATAGTTAAGATGGACTAACAATGGATCAGTATCTTTTGGATACATTCTTTGTCTGCACATATTCCAAATAAGAAGGCTCTATAGGCCCTAAAGCGATAGTTAGGAATATTTATGTGAGTTAGTGTCAGTTTTCGAAAGAGTCCCAGTTTTTGTTCAACTTCTAATTGATAAAATAATTATTTATAGTTAAGATGGACTAACAATGGATCAGTATCTTTTGGATACATTCTTTGTCTGCACATATTCCAAATAAGAAGGCTCTATAGGCCCTAAAGCGCATAGTTAGGAATTTTTATGTGAGTTAGTGTCAGTTTTCGAAAGAGTCCCAGTTTTTGTTCAACTTCTAATTGATAAAATAATTATTTATAGTTAAGATGGACTAACAATGGATCAGTATCTTTTGGATACATTCTTTGTCTGCACATATTCCAAATAAGAAGGCTCTATAGGCCCTAAAGCGATAGTTAGGAATATTTATGTGAGTTAGTGTCAGTTTTCGAAAGAGTCCCAGTTTTTGTTCAACTTCTAATTGATAAAATAATTATTTATAGTTAAGATGGACTAACAATGGATCAGTATCTTTTGGATACATTCTTTGTCTGCACATATTCCAAATAAGAAGGCTCTATAGGCCCTAAAGCGATAGTTAGGAATTTTTATGTGAGTTAGTGTTAGTTTCCGAAAGAGTCTCAGTTTTTCTTAAACCTATAACTAATATAATAATTATTTGTAGTTAAGAGGGACTAACAATAAATAAGTATCGTTTGGATACATTCTTTGTCTGCACATATTCCAAATAAGAAGGCTCTATAGGCCCTAAAGCGCGAGTTAGGAATTTTTATGTGAGTTAGTGTCAGTTTTCGAACGAGTCCCAGTTTTTGTTCAACTTTTAATTGATAAAATATTTATTTATAGTTAAGATGGACTAACAATGGATTAGTATCTTTTAAATACATTCTTTGTCTGCACATATTCCAAATAAGAAGGCTCTATAGGCCCTAAAGTGATAGGTAGGAATTTTTATGTGAGTTAGTGTCAGTTTTCGAAAGAGTCCCAGTTTTTGTTCAACTTCTAATTGATAAAATAATTATTTACAGTTAAGATGGACTATTAATCGATCAGTATCTTTTGGATACATTCTTTGTCTGCACATATTCCAAATAAGAAGGCTCTATAAGCCCTAAAGCGCTAGTTAGGAATTTTTATGTGAGTTAGTGTCAGTTTCCGAAAGAGTCTCAGTTTTTCTTAAACCTATAACTAATATAATAATTATTTGTAGTTAAGAGGGACTAACAATAAATAAGTATCGTTTGGATACATCCTTTGTCTGCACATATTGCAAATAAGAAGGCTCTATAGGCCCTAAAGCGATAGGTAGGTATTTTTCTGTGAGTTAGTTTTAGTTTTTGAAAGAGTCCCAGTTTTTGTTCAACTTCCAATTAATAAAATAATTATTTGTATTCAAGATGTACTAACAATAAATAAGTATCTTCTGGATACATCCTTTGTTTGCATATATTGCAAATAAGAAGGCCTTATAGGCCCTAACGCGATAGTTAAGAAATTTTTGTGTGAGTTAGTGTCAGTTTTCGAAAGAGTCCCAGTTTTTCTAAACTTATAACTAATATAATAATTATCTGTAGTTAAGACGGACTAACAATAAATTAGTGTTAGTGTCAGTTTTCGAAGAACAAGATGTTCTTATTGAACTTCTAATTAATAAGATATATATTTTTGTTTTAGATGGACAATAAAAGATTAGTATCTTTTAGATACGTTGATTATCTGTACCTATTAATAGTGAGGATTTTTATGTTGTTTTAAATAAAACCCTAAAAGAACTTAAGTACATAATTTAAATAAGACAAAGAAATATTATGTATTTATTTTTATTAACAACAAAATAATAAAAATGTATATTAGAAATTTGCTGTTTAAACTGAAAAGCTAACAAGAAATACTTAAAGTGTCAAATTAAAAAAAAATCAGCATTTTGTAAAAGTCTACAGTTTAGCTAGTGTTAAATAATATCTAAAAGCATCAGATCGCAAGAAGTTAAAAATCATATTAATTTTAATTTAAATACGCCAGATATCGACACCCTACAGTTCTCGATCCGAGACCACATCCAATTATAAATTCGACCTACTAAAAAAACATCGTTATCGATTCAAGATTTTGCACGATACGCTCTTATTATTACAAAAATGAACAGTTTCACTGTGAATTTCTTGGATTTCGACCATTTTACTTGGCCACGACTTTGAATAATTTTCTTTGAACTGCACGAAAGTACCGGGGAAAAGCCACAAAAACTACTTCAACTGCCAACTTAAATAAATATTATTCAATCTGGGAAATTAACGTAGTAAATACAATACCTTCAAAATATATATCATTTAGTATACAAGGGTAATAACAATAGTACAGTGTGTGTCGGTCTATATCAAAGTCGGTCTATATAGGTCACGAAATTCGGCCATATTGCTTTGACGTGTTATGACGTCACATCTCCCATTTTTCGGCCATGTTGTTCAGTGCCGGAGATATACAGTTTATTGTATTAGTAGAACAACCGTTTACACAACAGTTTTTAATTATTATTAAGTTCTAAATTCTTTTACTTTAAATAAAAACATTTTTATATATGGTATATATATATATATATATATATATATATATATATATATATATATATATATATATACCACTTGCCAACTTGTTCTTCGTATTTGCACATAATTTAAACAGCTTTACCGCTTCCATACTGGTTATGGATGTTCTAGTAAAAACACATGCCTATAAAAAATAAGGAGGCAACAAATCACGGGGCCACCCAGAGAGAATGGAGAAGGGGAGAGAAACAGTTGATTTACCCCACCAATTAATAACTGGCACACACCTGCGACTGGTGATTGTGTTCAGCGACCAAAAGAGCTCGTCAAAGTTTTATTTTATTCTTGCTTAACGTTGGTAAAAGGACGTGCTTGGTTAAAAGTATGGATTTATTTATAATTTTTTTGTTTCAGTACGCACTTTTTACGTAACATTTTTGTGTCTGAATCAATACTATCAGCCAAATATCTTGCGAACTTTCACCGGTTTGATGGTTAACTTAACACAGCGGGATTACTCGTCATGCGCATGGGAGGTTGTTTTCCGGCTTGCTATTGGCTGTTATAAATGTCAAAACTCTTGACTTTCACATGTTCAATATGGCTGATGTTTTGTGATTATTGTGGCTGAATATTTGTTTTGTGTTTTATTCGGTTTGATTTTACGTGTGACCTGTGTTATAGATATAAATTATAGAAACAAAATTTGTGGAAATTTATGGGTTTTTTAATAAATTATTTTTAAATTATTTACGTTGTTTTCTTTTTGAATAAAAACAAATTAACACTTTATCTAGGATTTATTTATGTAACAAAACATTATATACATTAATATTTTATATACATCCGTAAAATATATTTAATGAATATCTTGCTGGAGGTAAAAACACAATGAACCAATAGAGGATTTCTGTATGCGTCACTCTCTATTTAAAAATTTGCTTGAACTGTAAAAGTCATACAAATGATCGGTTTAAAAAGTATTAATAGTGATAAAAATTATACTAAAGCGAAAAAATAAAAAGGCCTATAGCCTAAACACTTAAAAAACTTAATAACTGACCCAGTAAGGTACAAACCAAGATATAGAGTGTGTCTACTTAAGTTCGTACCATAAGGCAAACTTATTATTAATTTTACGAAAAAATTTAACCATTCAATATTAATTGTTTTCAGTGGTAGGTATATGAAATATCTTAAAAATATAAATTTATATTAAGAGGAAAGTACACTTATTTTTGTCAATATTGAAAATTTGTGGATAAAAGATGTTTAGGATTAGGATTTTTTTTCTGCAATAACGAGCATTTTTGAGCTTCTTTTACAAAAGTACTTTATTTGAAAATAAGTATCCAGTAATGTGAAAACTTAAATTTTCATTGTTAATTAAAACCTACAATCTTATCTGCTTCCTTATACCTAAAAAAACAAGTATGTAGATATCGAATAAAATGGACCAAGCACAGTGGCCTATGGAAACTGAAATCCTACTACGCTTTTCTTAGTATAAGTAGGTAATATTAACTTATGGACTATATTACCTTTCAACTAAATAGGATCAACATAAATCTAAAATATATTTGGTTGGTAAGTTTGAGCATGCTATTTTTCATATATTTCTTAAAATTATACACTTCTTTTAGATTTAGTACCATTTTTTATGCTAAATAAGTAATCTCGCAATAAAAGTTTAGTTTTCAAGAAATAATTCTATTTAGATTTTTATTTTCAGTTCTCATTTCCCTAAAATTTATTTCCTATACATTTTTCCACATTAACCTATTCCAATCTAAGAAAAATAGTCTTCTACCAAATAGATTTTAATACACCATTAGCACTAAATTACCAATATTTAGTCATTAAAATATTAATAAATTTCAGTATAAACCACATTTTACACTTTTTATTAATGTTTTATGTATATTTACTCAATAAATCAATGTTTTTGAATATACCGCCGATTTTGACATTGGGAGTGCGTATGCGCATGCCCTGCCATCCCGCAGACCCTTTCTTCAAATTGTGCCACTTTTCGAAATGGCGATTGATCCTCTATCCTTGTCTATTCTCTTTGGGGCCACCCATAATACTCACTGGTTTTTTTAAATTTCTTACGGATGGATGTTTCGATTTTCGTTTTTTTATTGTTGCAGACCACTTTATAGCTTCTTAGAGACCACCTGTGAAGAACAAGTGTTCTAAACCAATTACAAAGTAGAATATTTCATTTAAACTACATATCGCCTTTAATTATTTTAAAACAACAATGCGGTTGTCGGGTTATATCGTGTTCTGTTTTTGCTGCATGAAAATTTAAATTTCCCCATTCATTTCCGTGGAAAATCTATACGGTGTGATGTGGAATCGTGAAATTATTATTAAATTAAACGCGTTGAAAATGAGGAAAAGGAGAAAATTGTTGTTTTTAATGAAAAGTAGGTTGAACAAAGTAGGTTGACTGGAAAAATTACGTAATTATATAGTTTTGACTCTCTTGTGATTTGGTTTAGACTAATAATGCGCCATAATTACATAGTGCGGGCATTTTCTGCACAAATTCGATTAGAGTTCAGACTTTTTTTTAACAATACACGTCAAACTTTTTGTTAAATTGCGTTTATACAAGGTATCTTAAAAAAGTGTACCTATCACTGGCGGCTCGCGGGTCTAAAAACAGGTGTAGTGCAGGAAGGGAAAAAAAGCGCATTCACCATTTTAGCAAAATTGAAAATACTCAACTATCAAAAGTCTAAGTAAAAGTCTTGATATCTAAACTTACCTAAATTTTATACACCAAATCAATCCTTCTACCTTTTAATGCAGCAAATTTATCAATTATATATTCAGAAAATGGTTAAGTTTTATCAGTTCCTGTAGAAGCTCCTTTTGAATTGAAATATTGGCCAAAGATAAAAGTCTATCTTGGGATAAAATGTTTCTTAAGAAAGTTTTTAAACGCTTAAGACAAGAAAAATCCGTTCCACTGACACGCTTGTCGACGATATCGTTAAAATTAGCGAAAAAAGTTTATACGCCTCGGTAAAAATGTCTTTATTTGCGCCAACTTGTTTCACTAAGTGCTGCAGTGAAATATTTCTATAACTTTCATTAGCAAATATTAGGTCAAGTTTATATTTGAGCTGCTAAGTTTTTGGAAATGATTCGGCATATATCTCCAATAAATTTTGAAAAGAATTAGTGGGAAAAATTTGGTTATACTGGCCAAACTTTGCAGTATCAGCAAGACAAAGAAATTGTAGTTTGTAACAATCTTCGAATCTTACTTCCATTTCCATCAAAATATGATCTAATATTTCATAGAGAAGTACTGTCCTTTATTTTCTCCCTGTGAAAAATCACTGTCGCTAATAATACTCAAACGGAAACAATCGAAATAATACGTGAAAGCCAACGAAACGACCAAAACCTATACTATCTTTTTAAGGTCAGCGATTTACCAAGCAATACACCTGATACTTCCACCCGCGATACTGACCGCCGGCAAGTATAGCGTTGTCATGGCAACGGAGCGTCAAAGCGTAAACAAAACCCCGCATGAGGTGTATACTTCGGTCCTTTTATATTTGCAATACACTTGTCGCGTTGCCCAAAAGAGGAGGAAAGCGACTCGCGCCAGCGGTTAATTTATATGCTAGATTTTTCATGGCGAATTTTACAAATAAGGAATAGAAATTTGTGGAAAAAGCATAGGGAAGTTTAGTAGTTTATTTAGATGGTACATACAAGGAAGCACAAAAAAGTTAAGACGTCTTAGAGAAATTTAAATAGTGTAGCTTGCGCCCCCTTGTTTACACATAAAAATTATTATTACCAGACCTGAATAACTCATGTCAAAATACCCATAGGTACCGAGTTTTTTTAAAGTGCGCGTTACTTTAAAAGTAATGCGTTACTGCAAAAAAGAATAAATAATTAATAGTTAAATTTCAAAAGCAATGCCGTTATAGATACATTTTTGCTCAATCTAAGAAGTAACGAAGGTATCAGTAACGTGTTACTTTTTGTAACTAGTTACTTAAAGTAACGTCTTTTTTGCGTTACTTGATAACTCTATATAATGTAAATCGGGTTTAAATTTTAATTAAAAAATAAATAAATACCGGTATAGCCTTTGCGGGGACGAACTTCAAAGAATAATAATTTGGGCATGTTCCTTGAATTAACTTCCAAAACTTTCAAGTAAATTAATTATTAAAAAGTCTTTTACAAAGTTGATTATTAAACCCCAAAATCCCCGTTCATCCCCTACTTAAGCGAAATTTGCGGACAAGTTTAAGCCTTTGTCTATAAATTGATCAGCCGTGGTTTTGAACTTTCTTCGAAGAAAGTTAATTTTCATAATCTAATTAATAATAATGGGATATTATTAATTGGTGATGTTTACGGTACCGTTGTACGGGTAGGAATTACGAGAAATCTAAAAGATAAAACCTTTTTCTAATCGCATGCGGAAAAGCTCACTTCTCCGCACTAGTGCAGAAAAGTACAAAAATGTCGAACCAAATATTAGCAAGCTATTTTATATTAAATGTATAATACAGGGTGGCCCACCATATTCGACACGGTCTGTAGCTGGATAACCATGGGGTTTAAAAAAAGTAAATACTGGAACATATACAGGTCGGATAAGACCACAGTATAAAATTATTTTAGTGTATACAGGGTGTCTCAAAAAGTTTGATGTATCAAAGTTATATTTTTTAAATGGAACACCCTATATTTTATGACGGTTTTAGATTCTACTTTAAAAAATAACTCAAGTTTATTTATAGTACTAAGTGTCTTATTTTATTCGTTTTTGTGATATTTGATTTTTTTGAAAAATGCAGAGGTAAAATTAAATTGATTTTACTTTAACACTTTTAACACTTTAAACTTTAAAATGTGTAACAAGATTAGAAAAAGTCTGCCATATCATACGTAGGTCAAATCAAGATCAATATTGTACAGGGTGATCAAAAAATAATTTCAATTTTTCCGAAAATCAAATAGCCATATCTCTCCTATTTTAAATGGAACACCCTGTATTTTTTACGTCACATGATGACAAATAAAATACTCTTTCAAATGGTGTATAGGTTGCCTATACCTATCTTTTGTGCTTTTTTAGTAAAATCTGTTTTTACAAATTTTTAGTCCAAATGTTTATTTAAATCAAAGTTGGCTCTGACATAGCAGCCATTAATATTCTTCTTAAGAAAATAACAACGACCATTTAATGATTACTAGTGTTTTAGTCAGTCAGAAATTTCAATGATTTTAAATAAAAACCCTTCTTCTACAACAACAAGATGATATAATACTGGTAGGATGTGAAAAAAATGGTTTACTTTAGTCTAGAGTTAATCCTGAAAAATATTCCAGGAGAAACCTTAATAGTTGCTTTAAAAAATTTGACACATTGATTATGGATAATGGAAGAAACGAGTTATATGTCACAGAATGTCGTCATAACTGACTAGACCAGAGGCTATATAACTTTGATACGTCACACTTTTTTGAGACATCCTGTATAGAGTAAAATAATTTTATACTGTGGCCTTATCTGACCTGTAAATGTTTCAGTATTTACTTATTTTAAAAACCCCATGGTTATCCAGCTACAGACCGTGTCGAATATGGTGGGCCACCCTGTATATTTAAACAAAGGTATAGTGAACACATAGATAACCTACATTTTGATCCGCAGTGGCAAGAAGCATTTTTCGGATTTTTACGACCTCGCGCAGTGGATGGACGAACGTGCACACTTAAAAGCCGTGGCAAAATACAAACACCGGCATTCCGTACCCTCCGTCCTCGGTCTGACCGTGACGCTCATTAGCTACCGTACTTCGAACAGAAAACCAGGACGCCGTCAACGAATTCTTTCCTATAATGCGGATAGTTTGTTTGGGGCTGGGTTCGTTTACCCTCAACTGGTTTGCGCACAAACCGGTTTTTCGCCCATGAAATGTAACTTTTGTTTCGCGCAGGTTATAACATTGGCAATCCATCGAGATCAGTGAGTGAAATCAGTTCATGGCTATTGAGATCCAACTCGGAGCTACAGAGTAATTTTCGGATTTGCCCATTTTTATAATATTTTTTAACTCGTTTGCTATTAAAGTTGTGAACATTTTTTAAATAGGTTAATTATGCAGTTTTTTCCGAAAAATATTGTGGTGTTATTAGTTTTCTTCTTTATTGGTTAGTTTTTAAAAAATTACACCCAGTATTTTTGTATCTATATTTATTAAGCTCTCTTTCCAGAGACAAAGAATGAGACGAGCAACTAAAGTAAATAAATTATCCAAGAGAGAGATAGCTGCTGGGCCTTCCTTGTCTGTCTTCCAGGAAGGTAAACGCAGATGGCGCGTGAGTCGACTTTATCGTTTGCCCGCCAAATTCAAATTATATAGCTGTGCTATTTTTGCCCTTAATGTTAGGTACTTGTTTTTGTTTCCTATTAATATAAAATATTGGGGTTTATTTCAATAATTACACACACCTAATTAAAAATGTCATTTATTTAGTTTTTATAAAGATTTTTTCTTACAGATAACCATGTCAATATTACCTTAAAGTATCTGTTGAAAAGCACAAATTTAATATATACAGTGTGATCACTAATAAAAGTCAATATTCAAAGTCCAATGAAGTGTAAAAACCACGAAACACAATAAATCACAGAAAATGAAAACAAACTGTCCAAACGAATCGGCCATTGAAAAATATTAAACACAAATATCGAATAACATTTCGGCGTGACTGCCTGCGGCAACGTTTGTCAAGTTAAAAATATTCGATTCATGGTATATTTTTTTCTCTTAATTAGATGTGAGCCAAAAAGGACATTAAAGTTTACATGTAGAAATTGTAAACAACTTGGCAATTTTTACTTTATTTTACATGTGATGTTCAGTTTTATTAACTCGTTTTACCAATTTTACACCACTCAGCACCCCTTTTCACTCCCCGGTCCCGTAAGTTTTTTTGCTGATATTTTTTAAAAACGGAATATTTTGGATATGCGCCACTTACGTTTTATTTAGAAGAGTGTCTAAAATATGTAAGTATCAATAATTTTAAAAAACCCTTAAAATAACAGAAAACCGTATTAAACTATTACCGTTATTACCTAACCAAACCATACAATTTTTATTAGGTGAGGGCCTTTTTATTTATCCAAAATGATAAAAGTTATATAATGCTTCTAGGTAGGTGACTTTCGATGTAAAAATATTGTCAAAACAGTATAATATAGCAGTGAGGAAAAGTACATATCACACTAGTGTTACAAAGTAAAGATCACCCTAGTGTTGCACAGTTCTCAATTGTTTTTAATTTTTTCTGTAAAGACAAACTTTAATTTTTTTTGGTAAATAATTTGTGGTCGTAGGGAAAATAGTGTACAGTACTCGTGTGAAAATGACTTTCTTACACTCGTGGGTTTGTCGCACTCGGCTAACGCCTCGTGCTACAATATTCCCACTCATGTGAAATTAGTCATTTTCCACACTTGTAATGTAATATACTATTCCATACTCTGTAAAAGCTGACAAAACTTAATACACTCCATCGGACATAATTTTCTGATCCTCAGTTTTCTTAAATAAATAACTTTAAAAATCGTAAATCCCGCAAAGAAAAATAAATCTCGATCGAACCGTTTTATGTCGGCCAGTTAATATTCCTCGTAAATTTTTATTTATTGAACCTAAAATAAGTACAATATACTTCTTAAAAGACTTTGCACGTGGAAAATATACATATCGGAAAAATGTGTTTGTTTTTCATGGGCAATGCTAGAAATTAATCGGGGAGAATAAAATTTTAATATTGCAATGTAGACTTTGGAAATAAAAAATAAAATCAAGAGTAAGCGTAGCAGTGGCGCGCTTGTGGCGGCTTCGGTTGTATCGGCGAGCGTCGATCTCCGGAGTTAAGCAGTGAAATGCGCGCCCATAATTTGGATGGGTGTCCGGCGACAGCGGTGTTTTGGGCGGCGGCACGCGGTGTTCTGCTCGGGGAAGCGGACCGAGCAACAACCATCCAAGTTATGGAATGAATGGTGTGTGAATGAGAAGGAGTAGGGGTCAAGGTACAATAAGCCTTCAGGCTGCAGTGCACCACCTAGGGGGCGGTCGTCGGACCTGGGTGGGATGACCCCGAAAGGGTGAAAAAAAAAGCGTAGCAGTGGCGTAGTGTGGACTATACTCTGTTTCGTTGCAAGCGATAGTAATAAATCATTTAATTTTATGGCAATTAGCTTTCTGTGTTAGTCCGAGTATCAATATTTTTCTTCAATTCTACCTGTAATGTACTGATAAGGCATCATAATTTTAGGTCGGCAGACTCCACTCTAATATTCGTCAACCTTTTGGGTCAAATACAAAGGAATAACAGATGTTTACCCGTATTTACGTGCGAATAATGTGATAAAAACCTTGACAGTGGCGGTGCGCTTGAGTTTAATTTTGGGAACTTGCCCTTCTTAAACAGTTTAGGTAAAATGAAAATTATGTTTCTTTTATATGTGTAAAAAATTTACAGTATATCAATATTGTACAGTTGGTATAATTATATTAATAATAACTATTTTATTAAGAAAATAATACACATTAAAAATGCATAGTCAAAAAATAATTATTTAAAATATAATCTATACCTAATTAAATATGCTACATAATCTACATCTAGTTATTCACATTCTTCCATATCTGACATACTATCACTACTTGAGTCATATGAGTCTACTTGTATAATTAGAGGTTCAACAGTTGTATCTACTATTATATCCAAAGACCACATTTTATTTTCTACTTCTAATACATGTTCGACACATTTTTTCCAGTTTTCTGGGGAAGCATTAGATATGACAATTTGAAATAGTTTTTACATCTACTAGTTTAAACGTAGTATTATTTCTGGCTACTTCACCTTTCACTTGTGCCCATATAAGTTCTATGGGGTTTAGTTCGCAGTGATAAGGTGGCAGCCGATATACAGTTATATTTTGTTTCTTAGCTATTTCATCAATTACAAAACGTGTGTACTTAGCTTTATTTGTGGCGACTTCACTTTTTACTAGCTGCAACAACTCTAGTTGAACACTATCTGTAGGATGTTCAATATTTTGCTGCATCAACCAGGATTGAATGTCTTTTTTAAGCCAGCTTAAATTTGGAACACGATTTACTTTTTTGGAGTGGTAACTTGCATTATCCATTACAATAATCGAACCCTCTGGTATTAAGTCGATCATCTGCGAAAACCAGTTTTCAAATACATCAGCATTCATATCTTCGTGATAATCTCCTGTTTTTTTGGCTCAAACATTAAAAGACCTCCATCCACAAAACCATTCTCGTTTCCAATATGAGTAATAATTAGTCTACGCCCCTTTCCAGATGGAGGTTTTAAACCCGTAGAAAGTCTTCATTAAAAGCCTGGCGAGCAGTTGTTATATTCCCATCTTGCCAATATTTTTTAACAGTATGTCCTTCATTTATCCAAGTCTCATCTAGATAATATATTGCCTTTCCTTCAGTACGAGCTTTTTTATTTTTCTCAAATAATCTCTCCTCCAATGGACAATTTCTCCATTCTCTATTAATAAAGATTTTCTTTGGAATTTTTTCCACTGAAAATTTAGACCTTTTAAGATTTTCCAAAGTTTTACTCTACTTATTTCCGGCACGTGTGGATGATTTTTCGCAGCTTGAAACAAGACATCTAAAGTAGGGATTTTTTTCGGTAAAAGAACTATGTACAATTCGTCGAATTGTTTAAGGTAAAAAGTTCCTATGAACGTGTGGTCTAAGATGCTTCGCTTTCAAGATACAGGGTGTCAAAGTTTTATTTTTATTTATGTTTTTGAAAATTGGTACCTGGGGGTTTTTGACATGAGAAATTTGAATTTGTTCTTAATTTAGCTCTTACTTGTAGAGGGCGCTAGCCACATGTATATTCTCACTTTCAAAGGCTCATGACTTTTTGTACAACCCTGTATTTACATTTTTGTTAAAAGAAATGGATTCCTTAGTCATTTTTACGTAAAAAGGTACTCTTATTAGATGACGCTAGGAGCAATCGTTTTCGAAATATTTTGGTTTGGTTTGGTTTGGTTTGAAATCGATGCATGTGTTTTGAAAAAAATGAAACAATTTTGTAAATTAACTTTTTAATCAACATGAAATATTTAAAAAAAATAACAGACGAACACTAAATAAAAACAGGATGAAAAACCAGATCAAAATCACAATAAATGTTGGAAATGCCCACCCCCTGCCTGTAGGCACGCATCCAATCTTCTCCTCATTGATTCGCGTACCCTCTGAAAAATTCCTGGAGTATTTTCAATCGTTCTACAAGAGTCCATTATTCGATTTCTCAGTTCTTCTTCATTTTGAATAGGTGTTTGGTAAACTAATGTTTTTAGATGTTCCCAAAGGAAATAATACAAACTATTAAGGTCTGGCGACCTAGGAGGCCATGGCTGAGTCCCTCCCCTACCTATCCAACGATTATTGAAATTTTGATTTAAAAACTCTCGTGCTTGGATGCTAAAATGTGCAGGGGCACCGTCATGCATAAACCACATCTCATTCCTTAGTCTAAGTGGCACATTTTCCAGTAAAATAGGCAAATTCTCTTCAAGAAAATGACGATATATCTCGCCATTTAATCTTCGCGGAAGGAAAAATGGACCTATCAAATTATCTCCCAGGATTCCTGCCCACACGTTAACAGAGAACTGTTCTTGAAAATGTGATTCCTGTATTGCATGTGGGTTTTCATTTGACCACATATGATTATTATGAAAATTACGTATAGCGTTACGTGAGAAATTTGCTTCGTCGGTAAACAGGATAAGGTTTTGAAACAAAGGGTTTTGAATAAGGCATTGGAGAAACCAACGACAGAAATTTATACGTAAGGGAAAGTCACGAGGTAGCAGTGCCTGAACTCTTTGAACATGATAGGGATATAATAAATTATCCACTAAAATTTTCCATACCAGAAAATGAGAAATATTTAACGTAAACGCTACTTTCCTGGTGCTTGTATCCGGCTGTTCTTCTACCATATTAAGGACTGCATCTTCGATATCTGGGGTTCTTACCGTTCGAACTGCACCTGACAGGTGACTAGCTTTCTCAAATGTTCCTGTTTCTCTTAACCGACCGTGGATTCTTGAAAAAGTTTTTGGAGTTGGAACTATGCGATTCGGATAACGCTCCTGATACAAACGTTTAGCTTCATAAGCATTTCCATTAGCAAGTCCGTATGTAAAATGCATGTCAGCATACTCAGCATTGGTAAAATTTACCATTTTAAAAAACTCACTAATATTTATTACCTACTACTCAACTGTACGTCAAAGTACGTCAAAATTGTATTATGTCTGAATTTTTACATGACAACACAAACAAAATGCATTGACTAGGCTACTTGATAAAACCGTCATTTTCGGCGGTCTTTACTTAGCATATTTATTACTAAGCGTATGCATCGATTATTTTAAACTAAAATATTTCGAAAACGGTTGCTCCTAGCGTCATCTAATAAGAGTACCTTTTTTACGTAAAAATGACTAAGGAATCCATTTCTTTTAACAAAAATGTAAATACAGGGTTGTACAAAAGTCATGAGCCTTTGAAAGTGAGAATATACATGTGGCTAGCGCCCTCTACAAGTAAGAGCTAAATTAAGAACAAATTCAAATTTCTCATGTCAAAAACCCCCAGGTACCAATTTTCGTTCGGAAATCGGCATTATTTAGGAAATTATGCAGAAAAACATAAATAAAAATAAAACTTTGACACCCTGTATCTTGAAAGCGAAGCATCTTAGACCACACGTTCATAGGAACTTTTACCTTAAAAATACTTGAAAATCACTCTCTGAAATATCGGACACTTATTAAATAACACCCTGTATAGAATTTGTTTCACTGATAATATTTATTTCCTACTTCTAGTTGATAAATTAATTCAACAAAAATTTCTCTTAATCTCATTAAAATTATACAATTGTTTACCTCGGTAAATAATAGCTCACTTCTCACCCTAGGTATGATATTAATGCTGGAGGGTTCCTTGTAATCCATTTTGATAAAACTAATATAAAATATCTTAAATAGTGCCATGTAACAAAAATTAAAAATAAAGTATATTTTCCATAGAAACCTTTGTTTGTTTTATGGTGAGGCGAGGGGGTAGAGGGGTTTCTTTGAATTCCATTCAAAGCCTTAAAAATATACCTCTAGAGTCAGCCTTTATGGTAGTGTGAAAAAGCGCATGATAAAGAAATATGATAATAGTATAATCTATCGCTTTTGGTCCTGCTGACCCCTATGATTATGCAGAGCTAAAGTTTATTGTTTTTAACACGCTTTTATTAGCTTGGGTTGTAACTATCTATCTATCTATCTATCTATCTATCTATCTATCTATCTATCTATCTATCTATGTAACGGAATCTTTGAGCCTAATTTTTACCAACTTCCAGCGATTCAATTTCTTTGAAACTTTGCACACGTATCAAGAACCGATGACAATGCAATAATTTAAAAACAGTATCCAGTTATCCTGATTAGGACCGCCAGGATAAATAAATTCCTTTACAGATCCTCTGTGTCTCTTGACAAAATGGCGAAGGAATTTTTTAGTGAATAAACTGTAGCATTTATTTTTAAAAACTAATTGATATATCGAACTAAAAATGAAAAATAAATAATAGTTTAAAAAACTAAAAAACACGCTTTTATATGCAACCGAACTAGAAATTAGAAAATAATTTTTCATTACAAAGAGTTTGTCACTTCAGAATAAAAGCGTGGGGTGCTTAATATATTAAATGTTATAATTATTCTATTTGCAAATACCTATGAGGGAAAAGTTATGAAAAAATAGTAAAATGCACCCCACGCTTTTTACTCTGAAGTGACAAACTCTTTGTAATGAAAAATTATTTTCTAATTTCTAGTTCGGTTGCATATAAAAGCGTGTTTTTTAGTTTTTTTAAACTATTATTTATTTAAGCATGCGATTGTCTGCACAGCTAAGCGGCAAGACTGCCTCTAAAAGGTATGCTCTTGAGGGTAAAAAAACGTCAACGTCGTGTGACGTCACACTAAATGCGCGAATTGAGTTTTTTTTGGTTTCTAGACACCCTGTGTAAAATAATATAATTAAAAGACATAATTTTGTAAAACTATTAGAAAATTATATCAAAACGTGAGGACGTGATGTTTGGGCTTTTAGAAACAATATCCGTTGCTTTAAAAGTTTGCTTCCTATAGAAACCACTTGAATCTAATATCTTTAAATTGATTGGCTATTCCTAGAAAAAACTATATATATTACAAAATGCTGGTAGGACTCGACTTAACATACGATTTTATGAAAGACGGTCCAAGATATCGATTTAAATAAAGTATACCTACCTTTTTTGTACAAAAATGATAAAGGAATTAAGTGGTCAAAGCAAAATGTCGAATTTGTCACCAGTGTTAAAAATGCACACATTAAATGAAAAAAATCGTCGCACCCTGTATAATTCCGACTAACTGAACAGTTGTTTACCTATCAAAAGAAGCATTATTATAAGGTTATTTGGTAGTTCAAATATTATTGGTACTGTAGCAACAGTTCAAAATGTATAATTAAAATAAGTTTTTTAATACCAACTTTGAAGATCAATATCACCCTAACGAAACGGGATATAATTTTTTTATACAGGGTGTCCGGGAAAATGTGGAAATCTCTCACACGTATGGAACAGATGAAAATAACACGACAAGTTCCTATAAAATTTTTCCGTTTAAGCCCCCTGCGGAGATATGATCCCCTAAAGGGGGCAGCTAGAAATCGATTTTTCGTGAATAACTTTTAAAGCGCTCTGTAAAATTTGATAATATTTTAGTACGATGCATACTAGTAAAGACCTCTTAAAATAGTGCCCCTGAAACTTATGTCGCTTCTTTAGTTTGCCAGGGACGGACTAGTTTTCGCACATTATTGATAATATTTTTTACGCCTTGTATGGTGAAGACACAAAAATATGTTTTTGGGTAGTTTAAACCTTTGCTAAAAAAAGGTACTCTTGTTTGACATCGATATAATGAGCCGTTTTCGAGTAAAAATTATTTTAACAACATTTGCAACAAATTCCTGACCTGCTACGAGAGGACTTCAATACTGAATCAAAAATTACAAATTACATCGAAAATAAAATATTGTATTATTAAACAAAAATAAACTCTTATTGTTAAAATAATTTTTTACTCGAAAACGGCTCATTTTATCGATGTCAAACGAGAGTACCTTTTTTTTAGCAAAAGGTTTAAACTACCCAAAAACATATTTTTTGTGTCTTCACCATACAGGGCGTAAAAAATATTATCAATAATGTGCGAAAACTAGTCCGTCCCTGGCAAACTAAAGAAGCGACATAAGTTTCGAGGGCACTATTTTAAGAGGTCTTTACTAGTATGCATCGTACTAAAATATTATCAAATTATACAGAGCGCTTTAAAAGTTATTCACGAAAAATCGATTTCTAGCTGCCCCCTTTAGGGGATCATATCTCCGCAGGGGGCTTAAACGGAAAAATTTTATAGGAACTTGTCGTGTTATTTTCATCTGTTCCATACGTGTGCGAGAGATTTCCACATTTTCCCGGACACCCTGTATATGAAGTACTAACATTATTTTGATTTTCTCTATCAACCCTATCATTTTTGACCTCACCTTTCCGGAGACCCTGTATATTATTGTTGCTGTGTTACAATCAAATTTTGTAAATGAACTTTAAAGATTTGCCAAAAATCATTTTTTTTTAATTTTAACACTGTATCTTGAAGAATCTTTAAACCCACGTTTATATAAACGTTTTGTCTTAAAATTCCTTAAATAATTGTCCGTTAAAATTATTGACTCATGTTTAAAAACACTCTGTATAACATTTTAGTCATATTATTAGCCAAAAATATCCCGTTATGCATAGTCCTGGTTTTTAAAACACCCTGTATAATGAAATAATTCTTTATCTTTTACCTATTGCCCAAATAGTCGATGTCCACTGCACCATTTCCTTGGCCTACTTAACTAAAATCACCCAGCAGCGCGTTTAAAAACAAACGAAAATCACCCAAACAAAAAACATATGATTAGAATACTCACTGTCAGTGTCGAATTTTCTTATAATAGTTTCAATCAAAGTAGTCCTTGGTGCCACCAATCCCCTCCGTACAGGCATCTTCTAGCACCCTTTGTTTTTCCGGTCCATTTGTTTATTTTTTCTTTTGTTTTAATTGTTTTATACTGTCATTTGTCGTCATGGGCCACTTGATTTTATTTTGTTTTTCTGCACTACTTTTTATTAGTCATAAAAATTCGTTGGTTTTGTTATTGATTAATTTTTTGTTTTTAAGTACGATTAGGCGTAGAATTTATTAAGGTTTTTCGTTGATGTAGTTAAAGAAAATTTTTCTGCGGCGATCAAATGTAAAAAAGTTGCAAAAAATCGATATATTACGCTAGTTTGATTATCTTGCATTGTTTTTGGTAATAAAGCCGCAAATAATACAAAAACTACGTCAAATATAAGGCATTGTAAGGCATAAAATATTGCGATTTTGTTAAAAAATGAGCCAGCTCAATGTTTTCTATATTAAAATTCCGTCCTGTAGTTATTTTTACCTCTACCTCGTAAAAATAGATCACAAAATTTTACATTTTCACCTCAGTATTTATTTTTAAAAACATCCTTCCTTCTCAGTCCCAAAAAAACGGACTATATCTCACTTTATTCTGATATCGGCGAAGCAATCCATGAATTAAAAACAATAGAAAAAAATGAAAAACGAAAATATCACAGTCAAATAGAAAAGTGGGCTCTGATAAAAAACAATCGAGGTTCGCGCGATTGTCGCGGCCGACTTGACGTTTGGGAAATTCGTGCGCCAATTTGACATTCGGCGAAAAATTTGGCGTGTCGGGGTGGGGGCGCGCGCAGGCAATTGTCACCGCCCGTTGCCTGGGAAACGGACGAGGAAAAACTTGGAGTGCGTTCGACGATTAATAGAAAATTGATCGTTGGAAAACTGTTTTGAAGTTTCTTAAAAATGAGTAAACAAAGGGTAAGTTCCAAAATTACATTTCGGGTGAGAGCTAAGCGAGTAGATTTTCATATCAAATGATCGTTTATTGTCTTGTAATGTTTATAAAAATAACATTTTTTATACAGTGCATTTCTTTAATGTCTTTTTTCTCTTTTTTTTAAACGGATCAATTTTAAAAAATTTAGACTTTTAAACATGAAATTGGTGCATAACTACTATATTTTACCCATATAACATTTTTTGCCGGCAAGGCATTGGTAAAAAGGTATCAAAAGACATCAAAATGGGCAATTGGCCGTTATTGGGCCACGTGTTGCAGAAAATGTAATGGCATCCATCATTAATAAGTTATGCTGAAAAAAATGCATTTAGGATGATGGCATCCATCATTAAAAGTGTTTTGGCAAAAATATGCCTTTTAGATGATGGCATTACATTATTATTTTCCTAATGACAATAAAATGCATTTTTACCGTCCATGGAACTAAAATGTGCATAATGTGTGTTTATGTACAGGGTGTCCCATATAAAATTAAATACTATAATTTTGGAGAAACCATAAGAGATACAATAAAAATACTAAAAAAATACATTTCACTGAACAACTTCTGCATTTAACTTTTTCTTGTATCTCTTATGGTTTTTCCAAAATTATAGTATTTAATTTTATATGGGACACCCTGTACATAAACACACATTATGCATGTGCATTATTTATGCACATTTTAGTGCTCTAGACGGTAAAAATGCATTTTATTGTCATTAAGAAAAAATAATGTAATGCCATCATCTAAAAGGCATATTTTGCTAAAATCTTTTAATGATGGATGCCATCATCCTAAACGCATTTTTTCATCATAACTTATTAATGATGGATGCCATCATCCTAAACGCATTTTTTCATCATAACTTATTAATGATGGATACCATCACATTATATGTAACACGTGGCCCAATAACGGTCAATTGCCCATTTTGATGTCTTTTTGATACCTTTTTGCCAATGCCTTGCCGGCAAAAAATGTTATATGGGTAGAGTAAAGGGACAAATGAAAATTGCAAAATGATGGTGCCATCTAGAAAAAAAAATAAATGAAAGGGAGTTTTTGGCATATCATTATAAATCTCCTGAAGAGTACTTTATAACCCTAGAATATTATGTCAATGCCTTTACCTACTTCAGAATGGCGGTACTTTAAAGATTAACTAAATACCTTATTTGGATGGCCATATTTCCAAAACTAATAAAATTAGATATACTTAATGTGGTATTTTGTTGTTGTTTTAAATATCTTTTAATAATACCAATGTAATACACAGGTGTTTCATTAAAAAATATATACTATTTGTTCTAACCTGTATATTATTGCCAGTATCATTAAAGGATACATATTTACAAGAACTTAAAGAAAATACTTTAAGTACATCTAACTTTATTAGTTTCGGAAATATGGCCATTCAAAGGTAATTTTTAATGAACCGCCATTTTGTAGTAGGTAAAAGTTATTGACTTTATATTCTAGAGTTATAAAGTACTCTTTAGTAACTTTAAAATAATGTGCCACAAGACCCTTCTTTTCATTTTTTAAGATGGCGTCAGCCGCCATCTTAAAATTTTCATCTATTATCAATTTTACTTTAAAATATAGTATTTATATGCACCAATTTCCTATCTCAAAGTTTCAGTTTTTTAAATTAATCTGTTCAAAAAATAAAAGGGGAACTACTGTGTAGTATGCAACACATGCATAAAATGTGTATTTTTAACTTATGGAGTTGCCTCACTCACCTTAAGGCTCGTGCTGTTAAACCTCTTATTCGTAAGAAAAGTATGACTTTATACACTAATATTGTGCTTTTCGACTTGTCTAACTAATCCATAAAACAGTTAGGATTAGCTATTTTCGAACGCACTCTCTTTTTTAATAGATGTGGAAAAGTGGGAAACATTTCTTTTGTTTATTTCCCCAGTCTCCGGAAAAGTCCGTTAGATGGAGCCACCTATCAGGTATATTTAATTTCCAGCGTATAAGTTTCTGTAAACTGCGGTTGTTTTAATTCAAACAAACAGTTAATAGGTGGAGTTAATGTCCTAGTAGAGTAGAGTCGGCTTTTTGGTTATAATATACAGGGTATCCCTAAAAAGTACGAGAAAAAAATGCTACCACACAATCATGAGAGCAAAATATAACCCTTTAAACGGTTAAAAGAACCTTAATTTAAAAGTGGATGATTTCAAAAATACAGAGTGTTAAAAGTTTAATTGGACAATGGTAGAAAACTATTTTAATCAATAATATAAGTCACCAACCCTGGAAAATTATAATTTTAAAAAAGCTATCTAAAGTTTTTTTGTAAATAATTTTTAAAGTTAATTAAAATTTATTTCACACAATTTGCGAGTTCAATCAACTTCACAATGTTGCCAGTGCTTATGTGAAAAGCGTCAAGTTAAATAAATATGCCAACCAAGGTTAGTTTATATTTATAAGGTTGCGACATATTCTCAGCTTTTAGGCGGTTTGAGGTCGGGGACGCAAGGAAGGGCACTCCACGGAGAAAAGTTGGCAAGACTGGGTTTTCAAAGCTGATGATCAATCCAGTGGCGTCTAGAATTTGCGCATTTCATTTTGCATTGTTTTGGAAGTGATATTTGTTGAAAGATGTAATTCCAAATGTTTTTTATTTAAAGCAAAGTCGATTGATGAGATAAGGTCACGACATTCGCCATATTGGCTAGCGCGGCTGTGACGTCAAGTCGGGCCATTTTCGGCCATGTTTGATTTTAGGCAGATCAGTGGCGTAGAATTAAGGAGAAAACAAAAAAGAACTGTATGTTGTAAACAAAAATTATTGGATTATTTTAATAGGCATAACTTAAAACAAAAACATAAATGTGGTTTAAATATTGAAACATAAAAATTATCAAAGCGACGACAGGACGATGAGGTACCTGGCAGAGAAAAACATTTTCCATGGTTCCGTAAGTCAAAACCATTTTAAAAACTTTGTATACAGGGTGTCCGCTAATGAATGGTACACAGAAAAACCACAGATTTCTTATGCCAAAATATTAAGATTTAACCAAACATACCTAATATTCAAAAGTTTATAATAAAGAAGATACGGGGGTGTCATAGTAAAAAGAAAAAGTAAATTTATTTCGATAATTGTTCCCTCCTTTTAAAATATCTTAATAAAACGGTATCTAGGGGTTTTTAAACATTAGCTTTTCAGATCGAATATTAATTTTTGTGTGTAGACTAGAGGCCGATGGGTACACTATTTAAAATTCTCTAAAACTACCCAATTTTTTGTTACTACTCTGTATGTTTGTAAACTAGTAAGCTTCTCTATGCTTTCTGCACAAAAAAGGTATACTTGTAAGAATCGGTCTTGACAACCGTTTTTAAGGTATTCACGTTTTAGTTGTTCAGTGCACCCGAAAGCATGTATGTACCTTCAATAACATCGTATTAGCTATAATTACAACTGCGCAGAAATAGCTGATATCTAAAAACTCCTGAATACCGACCGAGTTTTATTAAAATGTTTAAAACATATCAAAAATTATCGAAATGCATGAATAAAAATATTTATATCTCTTTAACACCCCGTATCTTCCTTATCATTAACTTTTGGATATAGGTATGTTTGTTTAAATCCTAAATGGGTATTTTCGCATCAGAAATCTGTGGTTTTTCTGTGTATCATTAATTAGCGGACACTCATCTGTATCATATATATATAAAAATACGAATGACTGAAAACTATTCGAACAAACACTATCAAAATCTCTAAAATAAAACGAGTTCGAACCAATAATATGTGAAGTCCATAATCTAACCAAAAACATTAACAACTGGAAATCCTTCCAAATATACAACCAAAATGAAAATGGCAAATTTCCACAGTTCTTACCAAACAAAGCTTCGACAAGGCACGACTCTGTCATCAGCTGATAATGCTACCAACTTTGAACAGAACTGCCAACTGAAATCGTAATTCTCACACCCTCACGTCCCTGACAAAAGCTATCACCGGTCTTGCTTAAGTCTAAACCCCTTCTCATAAAGAAACTCTGATTTAAAGTAAAAGAATTTACAACTTATTAATAATTACAAACTGTTGTGTAAACGGTTGTTCTAATAATACAATAAACGGTATATCTCCGGCACTGAACAACATGGCCGAAAAATGGGAGATATGACGTCATAACACGTCAAAGCAATATGGCCGAATGTCGCGACCTTATATAGACCGACTTTGGTTTTATCAACTTTTGTTAAATAGAAAGGAAGATCATGTAAGTAGTACCTCGTTTTAAAGGCCTTTCAAAATCCTACTGAACACCACGACATTTTTAAAAATCCGCCCAGATGTTTCAGAACAAGAGGGCCAAATTTTCAAATGTTAAGTACGTGTCGAATGGCTGTAAGGGATGCGTTGCATTTATTAAAAAAATAATAAAACGTACACGAAAAATGGTTGAACATAAATATACTTCGCGCAACAATTTTAAATTAAGCACAATATTATTTTACTGTCTTTAAAGTTTATATGTATAGAATGAATGTGTAAATATTTTTTTAGATAAGATACCTTAAACACATGTTACATATTTACCTTACTATATTTATTTTATATTATTTAACCTAATTTTAGATACTTCATTGTTCAGATATCGTCATTTTTTCTGTGCTAGACATTTTAATAAGAATTTATTATTGTTTATATTTTGTTTAGTTGGATTATGCAGGTGTGAATTATACGCACTACCCTTTAAATTGTTTTTAAATAATAAAAATATTTTTATTTGCTTATGGTTGTTAAGCTATGGCAAAGAATAATATTTTAATTGTGTTTTGTCCCTAATTAGATATTATAAATAGGGCTGACAACCGAAATCGGTTTTTCGGTTAACCGGTTTTCGGTTAACCGCGGTTTTGGCCAAAACCGAAAACCGGTATTCGAAAAACGGTTTCGAATACCGGTTAACCGGTATTTGAAAACCGGTTTTCGAATATCGGTTAACCGGTTTTAAAAAGCGGTTTTTCGGATAATCGGTTTTTGAATACCGGTTTTTGGATAATCGGACCAAAATCGAAAACCGGTTCTTCGAATATCAATTAATAGGCTTTTGGTTGATTGCAGTTTATATCTAAAAAATTGTAAACCGTTCATTTTGTAAAATCGGATATTGGTTGACAGATTATACAGGGTGGTTCATTTAACCTTAGACAGGCAAATAACCAGAAAACGGCGCATTTTAAAAGAAAATGTTTCTAGTAAGAATTGTTTGAAATAAAGGGGCAAATTTAATAGTATTATTAGTTTGTGACCTTGACTAAAATTTTAAGGTCATATTCATATCAAGTTTGTTTTTTCAAAAGGGAACTCCAATTTTTTTATTTAGAATCTTTATCTACATACAAAAATGAGCAACTTTCATATAAAACTTTTTAAATTCGATTTCAATTTTAAATGATATGTAACAAAATAAATTTTAAGAACCCATTTTAATAGAGAATAACTACTTTCCGATTTTCTGTTAACTGTGGTTTAGAAAAGGCTTTTTCGATTTTGGGAATTGTTTTCCGTTTTAAAGACGGTTTTCGGTTTTAAAAACCGATTTCGGTGTATCGGTTATCGGTTCTGGAACTCACACTTTAAATTTGAACAAAACTATCCAATTTCTAATTCAACTAGTTCTAATCAATAAAAAAAATGGATTTAGATTTATGTACTAACAACAGTTTAGTATATCTGTACATAATCTAAATTTGGAGAAGGTATAAGCCATAAAGCCATAGTTATTAATTATGAATTTTTCTGTGGGTTGGTGTTAGCATTTGAAAAAACCCCAGATATTATTTAATTTCTACTTCATAAAATTATATTATTATTTATATATATATCACAATAAATATTTGTGATACAGGTGGATTGACGGTAAATTAGCTAGATACAATTTTTATCTTCACAAAATCTTAATTTAAGGAAAGTATAAGCCCTAAAGCCCTAGTTATAAATGTTTTTGTGGTTTGGGGCAGCATTTGAAAGAACCCCAGATATTATTTAATTTCTACTTCATAAAATAAATATTTGTGATACAGGTGGACTGACGGTAAGTTACTATCTTCTAGATACAACTTTTATCTTCACAAAATCCTAATTTAAAGAAAGTATAAGCCCTAAAGCCCTAGTTATAAATGTTTTTGTGGTTTGGGGCAGCATTTGAAAGAACCCCAGATATTATTTAATTTCTACTTCATAAAATAAATATTTGTGATACAGGTGGACTGACGGTAAGTTACTATCTTCTAGATACAACTTTTATCTTCACAAAATCCTAATTTAAAGAAAGTATAAGCCCTAAAGCCCTAGTTATAAATGTTTTTGTGGTTTGGGGCAGCATTTGAAAGAACCCCAGATATTATTTAATTTCTACTTCATAAAATAAATATTTGTGATACAGGTGGACTGACGGTAAGTTACTATCTTCTAGATACAACTTTTATCTTCACAAAATCCTAATTTAAAGAAAGTATAAGCCCTAAAGCCCTAGTTATAAATGTTTTTGTGGTTTGGGGCAGCATTTGAAAGAACCCCAGATATTATTTAATTTCTACTTCATAAAATAAATATTTGTGATACAGGTGGACTGACGGTAAGTTACTATCTTCTAGATACAACTTTTATCTTCACAAAATCCTAATTTAAAGAAAGTATAAGCCCTAAAGCCCTAGTTATAAATGTTTTTGTGGTTTGGGGCAGCATTTGAAAGAACCCCAGATATTATTTAATTTCTACTTCATAAAATAAATATTTGTGATACAGGTGGACTGACGGTAAGTTACTATCTTCTAGATACAACTTTTATCTTCACAAAATCCTAATTTAAAGAAAGTATAAGCCCTAAAGCCCTAGTTATAAATTTTTTTGTTGTTTGGGGCAGCATTTGAAAGAACCCCAAATATTATTTAATTTTTACTTTATAAAATAAATATTTGTAATACAGGTGGACTGACGGTAAGTTACTATCTTCTAGATACAACTTTTATCTTCACAAAATCCTAATTTAAAGAAAGTATAAGCCCTAAAGCCCTAGTTATAAATTTTTTTGTTGTTTGGGGCAGCATTTGAAAGAACCCCAAATATTATTTAATTTTTACTTTATAAAATAAATATTTGTAATACAGGTGGACTGACAGTAAGTTACTATCTTCTAGATACAACTTTTATCTTCACAAAATCCTAATTTAAAGAAAGTATAAGCCCTAAAGCCCTAGTTATAAATGTTTTTGTGGTTTGGGGCAGCATTTGAAAGAACCCCAGGTATTATTTAATTTCTACTTCATAAAATAAATATTTGTGATACAGGTGGACTGACGGTAAGTTACTATCTTCTAGATACAACTTTTATCTTCACAAAATTTTAATTTAAAGAAAGTATAAGCCCTAAAGCCCTAGTTATAATTTTTTTTGTTGTTTGGGGCAGCATTTGAAAGAACCCCAAATATTATTTAATTTTTACTTTATAAAATAAATATTTGTAATACAGGTGGACTGACAGTAAGTTACTATCTGCTAGATACAACTTTTATCTTCACATAATCCTAATTTAAAAAAGGTACAAGCCCTAAAGCCATAGTTATGAATTTTTCTGTGGTTGGGGCATCATTTAAAAGAACCCCAGATATTATATAACTTCAACTTTATAAAATAAATATTTGTGATACACATAGACTAATGGTAAGTTACTATCTTTTAGATCCATCTTTTGTCTGCACATAATCCTAATTTGGAGAAGGCATAAATCTTAAAGCTATAGTTATGAATTTTTCTGAGGGTTGGTGTCAGCATTTGAAAGAACCTCAGATATAATAAAACTTCTCCTTCATACAATAAATTTTTGAGGTACAAATATACTGATGGTAAGTTACTATCTTCTATATAAATCTTTTGTTTGCACATAGCTTAAATTTGGGAATGATATAAAGTTTAAAGCCATAGTTATGAATTTTTCTGAGAATTGGTGTCAGCATTTGAAAGATACCCAAATATTATTCAATTTTTGCTTCATAAAATAAATATTTGTCATACAGATAGACTAATGGTAAGTTACTATCTTCTATATACATATTTTGTCTGCATATAGTTCAAATTTGGACAAGATATAAGGCCTAAATCCATAGTTATGATTTTTTCTGTGGGTTGGTGTCAAAATTTTAAAAAACCCAGATATTATCTAATTTCTACTTCATAATATAAAAATTTGTGCTAGAAATATACTGATGGTAAGAAACTATTTTCTTTAAAAACCTTTTATCTGCACATATATCAATTTTGGAAAAGATATAAGGCCTAAAGCCATAGTTATGAATTTTTCTGTGGGTTGGTGTCAGTGTTTGAAAAAACCCCAGATATTAGCTAATTTCTACTTCATAAAATAAAACTTTGTGATAGAGGTAGTCTAATGGTAAGTTACTGTCTTCTATACACATCTTTTGTCTGCACATAGTTCAAATTTGGGAAAGATTTAACACCTAAAGCCATAGTTATTAATTTTTCTGTGGTTTGGTGTTAGTATTTGAAAGAAACCTTGATATTATCCAATTTCTACTTCATAAAATAAAACTTTGTGATAGAGATAGACTGATGATAAGTTACTATCTTCTATATACATATTTTTTCTGCACATAGTTCAAATTTGGAAAAGATTTAACACCTAAAGCCATAGTTATAAATTTTTCTGTGGATTGGGTCAGTATTTGAAAGAAGCCCAGATATTATCTAGTTTCTACTTCATAAAATAAAACTTTGTGATAGAGGTAGTCTAATGGTAAGTTACTCTCTTCTATACAAATCTTTTGTCTGCACATAGTTCAAATTTGTGAAAGATTTAACACCTAAAGCCATAGTTATAAATTTTTCTGTGGTTTGGTGTTAGTATTTGAAAGAAACCTTGATATTATCCAATTTCTACTTCATAAAATAAAACTTTGTGATAGAGGTAGTCTGATGGTAAGTTACTGTCTTCTATACACTTCTTTTTTCTGCACATAGTTCAAATTTGCGAAAGATTTAACACCTAAAGCCATAGTTATAAATTTTTCTGTGGTTTGGTGTTAGTATTTGAAAAAAGCCCTAATATTATCCAATTTCTACTTCATAAAATAAAAATTTGTGATAGAGGTAGTCTAATGGTAGAGATAGACTGATGATAAGTTACTATCTTCTATATACATATTTTTTCTGCACATATTTCAAATTTGGAAAAGATTTAAGACCTAAAGCCTTACTTATAAATTTTTCTGTGGTTCTGTGTTAGTATTAGAAAGAAGCCCAGATATTATCTAATTTTTACTTCATAAAGATGCACTGACATTAGTATCTTCTAGATGCGTTCTATATATGTACCTAGCAAAAACGTTTTTAAAAATGTGATCGTGTCAACAGTGTAACACTACTTGATTATGTGGACAAAAAACATTAATCCGTTTTAATTGGATAATAGGCACTTTAAATAATATCTCAAAACTACTTAAGCCTCTAAATTGACCATAACCTAGAACATTCCACCCAGTGTTCTTTAATTTAGATCAATAAAAACAAATACAAATTGTCAAATTATTTGTATAAATCCTTAAAAAATGAGAAATCATTATTAAAATATTAAGGTAACAATATTAAATAGACGAGGGGCAAGATATTAAGTCCAGCCAGGGCCGTATTATACATTAGGCTGACTAGGCTACAGCCTAGGGAGCCATGAAAAAAATAGGCGGCAGACAGGGGAGTAATAGGTGGAGGACAGGGAATGTTTTAGAAAAGAGGCGCGAAAAGGAGGGAATAACCATTTTTTTGACATCAAATTAATTTTATTGGTCACGAATTGGTCATTAGGTCACAGTAATTGGTCAACAGTAAAATAGAATTAGGGGAAGTTATTTTAAATTCATTAACTGCTATATAAGAATATTTAGCACCTTACATCTAAAGTTGGGGCTCTTCCGACGCAATATCAATTGGTCAGAAGTTGCAATAATCGGTCAGCAGTAAAATAGAATTAAGAGAAGTTATTTCAAATATACAGGGGTGATTTTACAATGATTTTTTGAAAAAAATATATGTAGCACCTGAATATCAACATTTGGAGGTTGTTTCGTGCTGTAACAATTGGTCACGAATTGGTCACGATTGGTCATTAGACCTTAGAAATTGGTCAGCAGTAAAATAGAATTAATAAAAGTTATTTCAAATATACAGGGGTGGTTTTACTATGATTTTTTGAAAAAAAATATGTAGCACTTCAATATCAACATTCTGAGGTCGTTTCGTGCTAAAAATTGGTCACGAATTGGTCTCGATTGGTCATTAGACCATAGTAATTGGTGAGCAGTAAAATAGAATTAAGAGAAGTTATTTTAAATATACAGGAGTGGTTTTACAATCATTTTTTGAAAAAATATATGTAGCACCTCAAAATTAACATTCGGAGGTCGTTTCGTGCTGTAACAATTGGTCACAAATTGGTCACGATTGGTCGTTAGCTCATAGTATTTGGTAAGCAGTAAAATAGAATTATGAGAAGTTATTTCAACTATACAGAAGTGGTTTTACTATGATTTTTTGAAAAAATACATGTAGCACTTCAATATCAACATTCGGAGGTCGTTTCGTGCTGTAACAATTGGTCACGAATTGGTCACGATTGGTCATTAGAACATAGTAATTGGTCAGCAGTAAAATAGAATTAATAAAAGTTATTTCAAATATACAGGGGTGGTTTTACTATGATTTTTGATTTTTATGTCCTCATATACCGTATTCGATACATTTTTTCGGGCGCATCCTAACCTTTCGGCGGCGTTGCCGCATGTCAGTCACAAAGCATATTTTTCTCAATTATTTATTAACAACTCTTATCACAAAGTCGGAGTCTTTCAGAGACACCCTGTATAAAACTTAAATTTATGCAATTGTTCTTTAACTAAAGAACAAAAGCGTAGCTTTTAATACCCTATTTTGGAGCAAATATTCCCTATACCGAAAAATCCTTAACTATGACAACGACATGTTTCATTTTACGCCACTGTAAATTTAATCCCCTTCATCCCAGATGACTAGGTACTTTGAACCTTTTTTATGTCCCATTTTAGATCTATCACCCACAGACATCACGTGATAGCTCCATGCACTTCTCGTGTGCATATCAGTCATTTTTTATTTGTCTACTTATTAAAACTAATTAATTAATTTTTATGTGTTTTTACGCTTGAAAATATTAAATTTTGATTATACGTAGGTTCTTATTAACGATATGGTACTTTGGTACCAAAAATCTAAAATTTGTATATATTAAAATCGTATTTTAAGTGAGAATTGAATGGGTTCATGGTACCTAATTTGAATTTTATTATTAAAAAGACGGTTGGAAAATACGATAGTGCGTAATTTATTAAAAAAGCAAAAGATTTTTATACTTTTAATACCATATGTTATTACCCGATTTCATTTTATTATTTTAAAGTTTTCAGTTATTTTTATTATTTTTTTTAAAGTAGGTTTAAGTTTTTAAAAAAGTGTATATCATTTTTAACACGCTTTTCTTAGCTTGGGTTGTAACTATCTATCTATCTATCTATGTAACGGAATCTTTGAGCCTAATTTTTACCAACTTTCAGCGATTCAATTTCTTTGAAACTTTGCACACGTATCAAGGACCGATGACAATGCAATAATTTAAAAACAGTATCCCGTTATCCTGATTAGGACCGCCAGGATAAATAAATTCCTTTACAGATCCTCTGTGTCTCTTGACAAAATGGCGAAGGAATTTTTTAGTGACTAAACTGGAGCATTTATTTTTAAAAACTAATTGATATATCGACCTAAAAAATGAAAAATAAATAATAGTTTAAAAAAACTAAAAAACACGCTTTTATATGCAACCGAACTAAAAATTAGAAAATAATTTTTCATTACAAAGAGTTTGTCACTTCAGAATAAAAGCGTGGGGTGCTTAATATATTAAATGTTATAATTATTCTATTTGCAAATATCTATGAGGGAAAAGTTATGAAAAATAGTAAAATGCACCCCACGCTTTTTACTCTGAAGTGACAAACTCTTTGTAATGAAAAATTATTTTCTAATTTTTAGTTCGGTTGCATATAAAAGCGTGTTTTTTAGTTTTTTTAAACTATTATTTATTTAACTTAAAATTATTTTACCATAAAATCTCAACTTATTATTGGTAAAGAATATTTACTATTAAATAGTAAAAACAAGAAAAATTCTGCTCTATTGACGTGTTAAATGTAGAAACACCGCAAACAATACAAAATAATTTCGCAAATATTATTCTACTTATCTCAAGAACAACACATTGTTATATTAGAATCTTTAAAAATGTTCATATGCAAAAAATGAATTATTGCGTCTACTTTGATTACAAACAGCTTAACAATTGTTGTATTTGTAATACTATTTGATATTGACCGCCAAAAATCTTATATAACAAATAAAGATAAAACCCAAAATTATAAATGCAAAATTTAAATAATCACTGGCGTGCATCTTTTAAAATAAGGGGAGAATATAAGAGGTGTGTATTCAATGGAGAGCAAAATGGCCCAAAGACTATGTAAGGGGACGTCCATTAATCACGTGATAATTTTTTAACAAATTTTTAAACCCCCGTTTCCCCTAGTGATACTTGGTGAGGTTTTAAACTAACACCCCCACCTTCAACTTCTATCACGTGTATTTTGTCAGTACAAAATGTATTAATATTATTATTTCAGACATTAATTTCGCAAGCTTTTCGGTTTCGTTCAAAATCGCACATTTAACGAAAAAAATACACGTGATATTTTCACTACACTTTTCCTCCCGCTGTCTCACGTGATTAATGAACGACCCCCAATTGCAGTGGCGTTGCGTGACCAAATTGAGGCGTAGGCGAAATAGTACCTGCGAGGCCCCTTTTTCCCATTCATAAACTCCCCAAAAGATTTTTTGAAGAGTAACAAAAAGTCTTCACCCCTTTTATACTCTATTTTTTTGCAAGAGATAGCAATAAAAATGTCTCGGGATGGTTAGAAGGTTGTAAACCATAGGCGCACCAGTCTCTGTGCAAAGAACAGGTAAAAATACACCGAATTGCGTTAAATAAGGATTATAAATTTTATATATATTTTAGTATCTTTCCGTATGTGCAACTGAGTGGTTATAAATTGTTAGAGTATTGTTCAAAGTATTACAGTATTGTAAAAATGGCTTCCCGCAGAAACGCGCATGTCTCGGCCATTTAACTGTAAACGAAAAGCAGATTGTAGCAAACGTATTCGATTATACAGGGTGCGGCAAAATGGGCTCCCACATTTGGGTAGCAAATAAAAAGTCTACTATAAAATATAAAGCTAAACTTTTATTATTTTCAAAAAGAGCACACTTTAAGGTTTTTTTAACTATGTTTTCAAAATTATTTCGTGTAAGTGACGGCCGTTAGCAGCGACACACATGGGAAGGCGTTCCTAGAAGTTTCGCATCACTTTTATCACCATGTCTTGAGGAATTCAATCCTGGTTGATGCAGCAAAATATTGAACATCCTACAAATAGTGTTAAACTAGAGTTGTTGCAGCTAGTAAAAGGTGAAGTCGCCACAAATAAAGCTAAATACACACGTTTTGTAATTGATGAAATAGCTAAGAAACAAAATATAACTGTATATCGGCTGCCACCTTATCACTGCGAACTAAACCCCATAGAACTTATATGGGCACAAGTTAAAGGTGAAGTAGCCAAAAAATAATACTACGTTTAAACTAGTAGATATAAAAAAACTATTTCAAATTGCCATATCTAATGCTTCCCCAGAAAACTGGAAAAAATGTGTCGAACATGTATTAGAAGTAGAAAATAAAATGTGGTCTTTGGATATAATAGTAGATACAACTGTTGAACCTCTAATTATACAAGTAGACTCATATGACTCAAGTAGTGATAGTATGTCAGATATGGAATAATGTGAATAACTAGATGTAGATTATGTAGCATATTTAATTAGGTATAGATTATATTTTAAATAATTATTTTTTGTCTATCTATCTATTTTTAATGTGTATTATTTTCTTAATAAAATGGTTATTATTAACTATAATTATACCAACTGTACAATATTGATATACTATAAATTTTAAAATAAATTTTTACACATATAAAAGAAACAAGATTTTCTTTTACCTAAACTGCTGCTGCTAAGGGTAAGTTCCCAAAAATAATCTCAAGCGCACCGCCACTGTCAAGGTTTTTATCACATTATTCCCAGGTAAATACGGGTAAACATCTGTTATTCCTTTCTATTTGACCCAAGAGGTTGACGAATATTAGAGCGGAGTCTGCCGGCCTAAAATTATGATGCATTATCAGTACATTACAGGTAGAATTGAAGAAAAATATTTATACTCGGACTAACACAGAAAGCGAATTGCCATAAAATTAAATTATTTATTACTATCGCTTGCAACGAAACAGGGTATAGCACAATACTTCCTGCCTTTTTTCTGTTATTTACACTTATGCTAGAAAGACCCTTTCCTCCTTGCATAACAAATTATACAATTACAAGTCTACAAAAACCTCCACTATGTTTTTTCCTATGTCACATTTGATATCTTCACCTTGCCGAGAGCCCCCCAAGCGCGCAAGGCCGTGGGCGACGGCCTACACCGCCTACGCCTAGCTACGCTACTGCCTAACTGGTTGTACGACAAATTGTACAACTCATGTTTTATGGGAAAAATATACAATACGGCATTTTTGATTATGTCAAATTTACAAATAAACAACTATTTGGTTCTCTATAAAAATGTTTCTATAGGTACGCTCATGGGAAGTACTAATAATTAATTAATTTTAAAAATATTATAAATAATAAGTAAATGCGTCCATGCACCAATCACACCGAATTTCTTTTAATCAACATAATGGTTTTAATTCGGCTAAAATTGACGATAACCTTTCATCTTTCGTAATTTTGTAACCGTTATCAAAGTTGGTAGGTAACTAGGTAGATTTTAAAAACAACAAATTGTATTTTTGAGTCTAATTCATAAAAATCTGGTTTAGATAAGTAGCTCTGGGCGCCATTCTCACCCGATTTGACCCCTCGTGACTTACTAAAGTTCCGAAAGTTAAGTCTATAGGCCGTATTTTAAATGAGACAGGAAATTTAATAAGATAAATTCAAAAAGGTTCTCAAGATCTTAGTATCTTGGGAGAATAAACAAACAATGATAATATAGGTTTTAAAAAATGTTTTTAAATAAGTTGTAGGGACACTTTTTCTCTATGACTGTACTATTTTAGTACTTTGTCGTATGTACAATTAAAGTAAAAAACCTAAAATTACTTTTGGCAGACTATTTTTTTAAATACGTACGTCTTTCGTGGACATTTGTCTGTTTGCAGTTCGAAAACTAAAAAGTTTAGGACATTGTTCATATGAAGTTTTTTACATATTTTTTAATGTAGAATTAGCCACGAAAGTTTGTGGGATAAGTTGTGAAACACCCTGTATAAAAAAGAAAAATATGTTTCGTATCTGTGGAAAATAAAATGATGCAACTTTAATAACCTGGATATTTATTACATAATAACATCTGTGTGGATCGGGCTCATCTCCAACTTTGTTTACCAACAAAAAATAGTGCATGCACCCAAAGGGGGATACCGGCTTTTATTGAAGCCTCATGGCACTCTCGTGCATTTGCATACGTGACTGACACGGGATATTCTATTGGTGGTTGTCAAATTGTCTACCAGTGGCGTAGGTTTACCCTAAAATATTACGTAAAATATTTTGATCAGTCATAAATTGGTTGTTGTTGGTTTCTTAAACCTGTATGTACACAGACTATGCAACTGGTTGTAGGATAAGTTGTGCAATTCATGTAGTTTGGCCGACCATCAATTCTTCTGTTAGTTGTTATACAGGGTGTCACTTCTGTTAGTTGTTATACAGGGTGTTCCTTTAAAAACTCAAGTTATTTATTGAGGGGCGCCCCTTTAACACCCTAATCATCAGGGCCACTACCCCAAAATTCTTAAATAAGAAGGAAGGTCGAGTGATACTTCATTTTAAAGCTCCTGACGAGTACTAACCCTTAAATATAACGTCAATATCTTTACCTACTACAAAATGGCGGTTCTTTAAAAATTACCTAAATAACTGATTGGGATGGCCATATTTTCGAAACTAATAAAGTAAGGTGTATTTAATGGATGTGGTTTTTAAAGCCCTTTTAAATATCTTTTTATATAGACTTTTTATCCTACCCTGTATATTATTCCTAGTATCACCATTAAAAAGATTTTTAAAAGAGCTTTGAAAAAATATCATTTTAGGTACATCTAACATTTCGAAAATATGGCCATCCCAATCAAGAATTTGGGTAATTTTTAAAGTACCGCCATTTTGTAGTAGGTGAAGGTGTTGACTTTATATTGTAGGGTTATAAAGTACCTGTCAGGAGCTTTAAAATGATGTATAACTTGACCCCCTTCTTATTTAAGAGTTTTGGAGTAGTAGCCCTGGGGGTTAAGGGGTTAAAGGGGGCCGTCCAATTTTTGTAAAAAAGTTCCTCCTCAATATATATCTTGACATGTTTCGGCAATTTTCTCAAATCTGTCTCTTTTCGCAGATAACTTGAGTGGTAAGTTTTTAAGTGAACACCCTGTATGTTAGCAAATAGTAGCGATAGTTTCACTTTCCCAATTTACTGGGGGAATATTTTTTTACGTGAAAATTGTGAAGTATCTTTTGATACTTGCAGACCTTTTTTGGGTTTCATGCACAATACAACCTGTTTTAGTAAAAAGATAGTCGCAGGAGGACCTTTTTTTGTTTTCTCCATCTGGCATCTGGCCATACACAAAACGATGTTCAAATATACTTTCTACATTCCATCACCCCCCCCACCTCCTCTCCCAGGAAATTAAATTATCTACTCTACTGTTTATTTCATAAAAAAAAGAAAAATATACTTCAAGCCAAAAATCACAAAATCTGGCTGCTGTGCCAATGGGAGCACACGCGCATTCAGAAGTTATCAGCTTTACCGCTTAGTTTCACAAGCGTCAAAATTGTCCAAGTAAACCAATAGGATGGCTTTATTTTGACAGTTTTGACAGTCCGAAGTATTCTTGAATGCGCTCATTATCACTGTTTAATTTAATTTGAAAAATATCTATATTTTGTAAAAAAAACTGACACAAAAACTTAGGTCCTATTGATTTGTAGGTATTTCAAAAATTTTACACCCAATTAAATAACGAAAAAAACCTTGGTAATTATAATTTATTAGGTATACGGTTTTCTGTTATTTTAACGATTTTTTAAAATATTTTGACGTACATGTTGTCTATTAGTTGTCCTTAATAATAATATGAAGGCGCAATTATGATTTTTTTTTATTTTTTTATAATAATTTTTTTTTTGCATTTGTCAACTTTTATTATGGACAATTGGCAACGTTCAATAGATGTGTAATAATAAAAGAGGGATTACAAAGGGTGGTCAGGTTAGTTCTTGTTAGTCAACTTTTTTTTAATCCTTTAATTACACCAGAGGCTTTATGAATCCAGTTTGTGTGAATTCTTTCTTTTATTCATTCATAAATAGAATCAGACCCTTCCGATGTTGCCAAATGATTTCCATATTTAGCATGGTATAACTGATGTTTTTAGTCGTATTTCTTCCCACTTTTAGGATATGAATTAACAATTTTATATTTATCATGTTTTTTATCTTTATTCTCAAAAATATGTGGAAAAAATGTAATTTTTACTTAATTTTATATGTAATGTTCAGTTTCATTAACTCGTTTTACCAATTTTACCCAGGGAAAGCACACCTTTTCACTCCCCGGTCCCTTAAGTTTGTTTACTGATATTTTTTTAAAACGGAATATTTTTGATGTAAGCCACTTACGTTTTATTTAGAAGAGTTTTTAAAATATGTAAGTATCAATAATTTTAAAAAACCCTTAAAATAGCAGAGACCCGTTTATTAAACTGTTACCAAAACCTCGATATCGGCGCCACTGTAATCATCCGTCAGCCAATCAAATCGGCCTCCAAGTTATATTGTTTTGAAGGCAATAGATTCATTTCATTTTGAATTGTATATTCAAGCTTGCAAGCCAGAGTTGTGTTTTTAACCGGATATAAATACTACTCAAGAAAAGTGTTAAAGAATTAATTTTCTGAGTGAAAAGTACCGCGATTTTTGACAAAGACAGTGTACAATTTCCATAGAAAAGCGTGTCATGGAAATTTTTCAAATTTTTTTATCATATTTTGAGATTTTTCCACTAGAAAGGGACTTTGGTATTCAAGTTTTGCTTAAGAAAAATTTAAACTAAATTCTCGACTGAATTTTTAAGCAGACTTTTGATTTGTTTCTCCTGCTATTTTGGAGAAGTAAAAAAGAGGTTGTTGCAGTTATTTTAAGAAGTTCACCGGCTTTTTGCTGCTGTTAAAGCTGACTGTAAGAGGACATTGCTGACTGCAGCAGTTCTGTATTTTTAGAGGTAAGATATATATTTTTAACAATGTATTCTTTCTTATGCTTAAGCTTAAAAGCATAAAAATGACATGAAGAACTAAAAATGTAAATGTGTTTTTAAATTAAAAAATTTGTTGGCAAATAATAAAATATTCGTATCACTAAAGAATTCTTCTGTTAGGTTCCTTTTTAATTCATATTTCATAATATGATGAGTAACATTTTTAAGAATAAAACTAACTATTGATTATGGACCTTGTATAACAGGTTGTAGCTATACAGGATGTTACAGAAAGTTGTTAAGAAAACTTAAGGGCAGAAACATGCGGTCCGCAAATTTCTTGTTCTCATGATACAATGTGTATGTTATGTGCGGTCCGCAAATTTCTTGTTCTCATACAGTGTGTATGTTATGTTATGTTTTTTAATCTTAAATATGCTTTACCCAATTTTGTTTTAATCTGGCAATATGATTTATGGCATTAAGAAAGTAATTTATTAGTAAATTCATTACATTTAATAAGTCCAGTGACGTTTCGAGCGGCAACTATAGGAATCTTTCTAAAAAAAAAAAAAGTTACGCCACTGACTGTAAATGTGTGTAAATTTTTTGTATTTTTTTATATTAAGGAAATAAAAATACTGCTCTTATGTCTCCTATTTTTTCGTATCTTGTCTGGTTTAAAAGAAAAAAATATTTTTTTTTATGACAATAACAATTTTTACTAAAATAAGGGATTTCGATTTTTTTAGTTTTTTAAAAAGTTCAACACCCTGTACGTTGAGGACGAAAAATTTGCGTGTTAATATTAACTTTTCTTTAACGTTTTTCTGATAAAGAATCTGCCCTTCTTTTTTCTAACACCCTATATAAAATAAAGCCAAGGAGCATTTTTTTTTATTTTGAACAATTATTACAATTTTTTGGTACACTCTGTATTATTAAAAAATACATATTTTATTAACTAGCCTTAGAATGTAATAAAAACAAATAGGTATTGCCACTATACAGGGTATGACAAAAAAATTTAGCAATATTTTTATTTAAATACTATATCTAGCTCGTACTATAGTTAATATAAAATAGTTTTTATCCGGTAAACAGATGAGTGCAAGCCGTTTCCTATTCGGATCTTAGACTATGAGTAGGTATGTCGTATCAAAGCATGTTTGGTAAAGTTTAACCAGAATTATATCGGAGTACTTATCAGGCACATTTTCCGGTTTTTATTACCCTCTATTGTTCGACAGGTATATACAAGCCTCTCGAGTGAGCTTCTTGAAATGTAATTAAACCAGGTACGGACTTAAAATGTTGGTCACAATACAGAAATTAGTAGGTAGTAGGCTCTTAAGAGTGTCCCTTTTAGTTTATAAAGTTAAAAGTATTTCAGCGTTAAACGAATTAGATTTCAAACCAATTCTTAAAAAGACTAAACGTTTTTTTACCTATAAAACTTTTGTTTTGTTTTAAAATAACCCTTTTATATTATCCGTTTATTACCTGCTTATTTCTGAAGGTAATAAAAATTTAGGAATTTACTTGGGTATTAAAAGGGATTAGAATTGGGGTTTTTACCAGTTGCCTATTTATATTTAATATAAAAACAATTTCGGACAAACGTTAATAATTTGGGACAAAAATGGTTTTGTGCCCAATGCATTAGGCTTCTCGGCAAAAAATATTAAAAATTCACGCGTTGACTACCATGACGACACTACAGCACAGTTATTTGAAGATTTACGACTCCGGTAGAATGTTGGTTATACGTAGGGTGTTCGAAAAGTTTTGAGATATACGTACATTTATTTGATTTTTTTAAATAATTTCCACCACATTGAATACACTTTTCCATTCTAACAAACCAGTCACTGAAAATAGCTTTCCACTTTTCATTTGTAATTTCAGCGCATATTTTATCCCAGGCCTCCAGTGGCGCGTCTTCAGTTTTAAACTTTTGTTCTTTCAGTTGGCTCTTGACAAAAGGAAACAACCAAAGGTCACACGGCGCCAAGTCGGGGCTATAAGGCGGATGTTCCAAAAGTCTCTAGCCTGCATCTGTCAAAAATTGACTGGTAGGTTCAGCTCGATGAGATGGGGCATTGTCATGATGAAGGTACCAGCTAACGAGTTGCGAGTTTGGGCGAATCACTCTTAACTTTTCTATAAGTTTTGAAAGGCATACTGTAGTGTACCAAAGAGCATTAACGGTCTTCTGTTCTCGGAGCACAACACGTTCAATTATTCCTCTTGAACCAAAGAAAACAACTATCATTATTTTTTTTTCCAGATCTTCATTTGCGAACTTCGGTCGGAGTTTCTTCACCTTCGAGAACCCATATCTTATTCTGTTGTTTAGTTGGGACGTCGTAATAATAAAGATAAGTTTCATCTCCCGTGACGATCGACACTATGTCTTTAGATTTACCCTCCTGGAATTTGGACATAATTTTTTACACCAATTCACTCTGTGTGTCTGCCGCTCGGGAGTTAACTTGTGTGGAACCCAAAGAGTACAAATTTTTCTAAAAACCAAGTGCTCATGTATGATCGTGTGTAATGTTGCTAAACTAATGTTCAATGTCTCTTCTAACTGTTTATAGGTAATTCGTCGGTTTGTTTCTATAGCTTTTTGGACGGCAGATATGTTTTCTGGGGTAACTACTTCACACGGTCGACCTAAGCGTGAGACGTCTTCAAGCGAAAACGAGCCCCGCTGAAATTGTTTGTACCATCTGTATATGGTCGCACGAGATGGACAGACATCACCAAATATAGGCTTCATTTCTTTTAAACACTGTTCTTGGGATAACCCACGTAAAAAGTTGTATTTCAAAATTACACGGCACTCGATAGTCGTCCACGACGCCATTGCGCTAAAATCGCTGGACACGAACTGGCGCAAAACTGATTAATAACTATGTAGGACTACGACATGTCATGACATGTACAAACACAAAACATCAATGTTACTTTCCTGCACCATTTAGTTACAAAGTATCTCAAAACTTACTGAACACCCTACGTAACGTACTATAAGATCGTTTTATTGTATATATTTTGTGAAAACAAGCAAAGGGGCCTCGCTGATGCGACTTCGCCCACGTCTACATCTATTAGTCCATGCTACGTTACTTTGTGGAGATGCAGTAGTATATTTTCGCGAATCCAATTTTCTGTTCTTGTAGTATTTATTACGTATACTTACTATTTCCAATGAATCATTCTTAGCGAATTAAATATAACATTTTTGAGGGATTCTTTTCTTATTAAACACTTTTTGTTTTATGCTTATAAATAATTGTGTTTTGACGTACATACATTACCCTGTATTTATTTTATTCTTCGTAAGTTCAAGGTCCACCACAAATTAAACGCACCGATCCGAAGCACTTATTTAATATTATTATTATTATTTTTAATTCCCTAAGAATAGCACCTTGAAATATTTGTTTCCTTAGTTATTTAAAACACTCAAATAATAATTTTGTGTCATTGGTTTTTACATACATTATACAGGGTGTCCAGTAACTTAACCGACACAGGGGCGGTCATATCGACTTTCTGAGGGGGGCATAGGCCGAGAAAAAGTGTGTGAGGTGCCAAAAAACAAAAATCTTGGCGCCCCTTGGGTCCCTTCACCTATTTTTATTGTTGTTCTTTCATTCTTTAAGTTATAAAATTACAATCACCCTAACCCCTCGGACCAGCCCTGAGGGGGGCAATCATCATTAAATGCCCAAAATGTGCCATTACATATGTATGAAATAAGAAGGATGTAGCATTAAAGGATGGGGCCATGCACCCGTATCACCAAATTATTAAATTTTAAATTAACTAACACATGAACTACAAGAAGTAATGGCGAAATTTATTGTAACTAAATCTTTTGCTTTGGTAGATTTCACCAGAGGTATTTAAGCCACATCTATTTAGCGTTTCAAAACGTGAAATTTGAGGTTTGAAAAACAGCTTGAAGGGTCGTAGAAATAAGTTTATATACCTAATTGAAGGCACTGTAAAAAAATTTGTCATTAATTTATTAAAATTAAAAAAATAATAATAAAATAGTTAGTATGGCGAAATTTGTGATTTAAAGTAATTTTAATGTTAAAAAAGTATTTTTGTGATTTTTATGAAGCCATTAAGACATATGAATGTTATTTATTATCAGTGTAGAACTGAACTTTGATGCCATTAAAAAATCTAATTACCAATTATCATTTTCTTTTCAAAACTAATCAATGGGAAATTTAATAATTAAAAATGAGTAAGTAATGAACGTTTTTATGGCTGTCACGGACCGGTTATTTTTAAACATTTGTTATCTAAGCTGTGTTATCTTTTATTTATTTAATAAATATTTAAAAATGGTTCTGAGTTTAATTGGTACTGTTAAAGAGTAGTTAAGTAAGAACCATTCGAAAGGTGCATGGTCGTGATAACATTTCTTTGGGTTTTCGTGTATGTTTAAAGGTCATCAAGAGTTTTTTTGAGTAAATTGCTTAACGTTTTTATATACAGGGTGTTTATAAAGTGTGATGCCAAACTGCTTTTTTAGAATTATCTCATTAAAATAAGAAAGAAAGTTTATAGGTATAGAAGGAACAGTTTAAAAATGTAAATTCGGTGCTCTTTGATAAGAAAAAAAATCACAAAAAGTTTAAGGCAAATAAATCGGCATGCTTGACTTCGCGGCCGCCTTTGCTATATTTCTTTTATGATATGCCGGTTGATGCAGCTGGTCATCGCACTAGTGGATAGAAATTAATTTTTTTGGTCAAAATTCTGAAACTTACCAATCTAACTTAAAATGGGGTGCTTTTTACTGGAAAAATATTATAAATTATAATAAATGCTTTTTAGAAACCTAAAACTTATTATACCTATGTTATTATAAATTTACACCTCCCTTAACATTATTATTTTTTATTGTACAAAATAAATTAAAATGTCAGCTTGTTTGGTTAATTCGGTAGTATTCTAATCAGTAATCCGATGATTATTATCTCATATGATATACAGGGTACGACAATAGGTATGATTTTTTTAAATGAAATACCCCGAATATTATATCACCACCAAAAAAATCTTTTAAAATGCTCTAAAAAATATTACATTTGATGTGTCTATCGCAATTAGTTTCGGAAATATGACCATCCAAATCTGAAAAATAATTTTAAATTATTCTTAGAAGCGTAATAGAGATACATCTTCCCAACTTTCTTTATTTTTTAACGTATACAATAAATAAAAAAACTGTTTTGTTGGGTAGATTCTGTAGAATCCATATCTTTCATCAGAATGCTTTTATCTTTCAGGATATACAGTGTAGGATAAAACATATTAATTTTTAAAATGGAAAACCTTGTAAATTATAAAAAAATCTTGTATCTGTCCTTACACTCAGAAGTAGCAAAAAGTAGGAAAGCAATTGTAAGTACAAAAACTGATAAAAAAAAGGTAAAAAAATCTTTGACAAAAGCAGTGAGACTTCGCGAGACTGCATCGGAAACACAACAATAGCTCTTATTATTTAAACTCTTTTACTTTTTTTAGTAATCAAGGGTAATAATAAACTAAGAGATTAAATGTTGTATATTTATGTTTACTTAAAATACATTTTTAAGTTTTTATTACCCCAATAGAAGTCGTCATATCCTTTTATAAATTTGCGTACATGTAGTTTGGAGTATCTACTTTGAAATACACAGCATGAGCCATTAAAATTTCAAAGTTGCTTTTTGGCCAATATAATGGATATCTATCCCATAGTGTTCAGCGCGTCACAGTAAAGGATAGCGGCGCCTTTGTATAAAATAGTCCGATTGCAGGCGGCCTTTTTTATGTTTTTTGTATTATTTTTAAAGGGTACCGAATTTGCGCTTTTAAAATGTTCTTACTATACTTAATGGGGTATTTTCTTAAAGCTCTTTTAAATATATATTTGTTGGTAATATAATATACAGGGTGCTTCATTAAAAAAATATACACTTTCTATTCTACGCTGTATATTATTACTAAGATCACAACAATTAATATTGACAGTTCTGACAATGACTTAGATTTTTTATTTTTGCATTTGTTTATTTTATAATAACCTTTTAAAAAACAGTATAGCGTAATAAAAAACAATGTCAACATATTATAAGTACCCAGAACATGCAATTGTATATAAATTACCTATAATATTATCGTAAATTTTGCAATCTTGACCATTGTCTATAAAGCTTTTTACATAATACTGTATAAGAAAAAAGAGTAGGTACATTTTACAAATCCATTAAGGGGAAATTTTCATTGATTTCCATGAATTTTAAGAGTCATTATATATTTTTAAAAATGAGTATGTAGTTTACTTAAATATTAAAATATTAAAGAATTTTTGTTTTCATTTTAATTATTTAAACTGGCGGCTGAACGCAAAATTTTTCTAGGTAGGTCAGAGAGAGACTTCCTAATCTGCTTGGACTCCAGCATCGGTTCTAGTGATTTGAAAACCAAAAACTTGTTTTTTTTGTGTTTAATAATGTAATAAGTTATCGGTGAACCTAAAAAAGTAAAAAAAAAAATAAATCCGATGAATATACTAATAAAATAAAATAACTTTTTGGCTCAATTTTCCCATCACTTTTACTTTTAAAAAATATTTTTTCAAAATTTTTTGGGCGTTTTGAGTGTTCATATAGAAAGTTTAGTTTGTGAAAAAAATATTCTCTATATGTTTTCAACTACCAGCAGTAGAAAGCATGATACAAACACAAATATTGATAACCTTTCAAGATACAAAAAAATGGCTGAGCAATTGTTAAATATTTATTCGCCAAATTGCGAAAATGTTATTGTTTCGTTTCTTTAAAATATTGTTTTAGTAACAGGGAGAAGACAATTTAATTTTGATAAAAATTAATTTCATAAGTCACAGTATAAATTTATATAAAATTCCATTTAAGTCAAGATAAAAATTGCTGTAGAAAGTTGAACCCACTGTTAATTTTAAAATAAGTGTGCGATGTATTCAATAAAACGATACAGAAAGACATAATGACACAACACAAATACATTTAAAAAATTGTTCATGTTCCACAACTAATTCCATTCATAGTTTCGCCGACGATAGTACCCTTCACTCCAGTTTTCAGGTTCCTAAACCCATCACTAAACCTGATTTGGAAAACAAACGCAGAGCGATGCAGATATCTCTTTCGCAGGATCTTAATTTAATATTGAATTGGGGCGCCAAAATCTCGTCCATTTTAATGCATCTAAAACACAATCGTGTTCCTTGTCGCGAAAAGAGTCATCAAATACTCATCCTCTACTTATGAGCGGCCAAGTTTTACAGAGCAAAGACACCTTCAATCTTGTGGGCGTCACATTTGAAAGTAACCTTAACTAGCATAAACACATTGTATCTATAGCCACGGCAGCTTCAAAAAGTTTGGATTTCTCTTTCGAGCTTAAAAGTATTTTTTCGCTTCTAATTTAAACACTTTGCATGTATCCAGAATCCGAGCCCCTCTGAAATATTGTTTTCCTCTCTGGGGCATGGCGTCCCCCACAACCCTAAGCATTCTTGATTCCAGTCACTTACAGAAAGGCTTCCTTCTCTTGCCCATCGTCGGGCTGTAGGGGATCTATTGGTTTTTACAGGTATTTCCACGGCTTCTGCTCCAAAGAATTGTCTAGTTTAATTCCTCTACTTGCAGCTCCCAATAGAGAAACTCATAGTGCCGCGCGTATGCATCCCTGTACGGTCCAACTGGACAGGTCTCGAACACTTTGTTCGTTCTTTTATTCCTAGAGTTTTTAGATTGTGGCACCTGCTACCCGCGAAGGTTATTCCTTACCCTCCAAATCTTCAAGTTTTTAAGTCCCGTGTTTACAAAATTGCTCTTACCTTGTTGAAGACACCCACGAAACGTTAGTATCGTTTCTAGCCAGTCCAAAAACGTTTTGTAGCGCACATATAAACCTAAAAAGTCAAATTAAAACATGGTCGAGTGAATTAGCTCGATTTTGTATTAAGGGAGGTTTTACATAGCAATGGTTGTTGTTTTTACGATTTAATTACTTAAATGTTTTGGTTAAAAACCGTATGTATGTAGGTGAGTCATTGACCAAATTCCCTACTTATTTTACATAAACATATTAATTTTTTCCACCCACAATTGACCTCAATTATTTTAAATGTCCTGAATTTAATGTAATGATAAAAAAGCTAAAAATATCACTTAAACTTTATTTACATCTACAATCAACATATTTTACATAAATAGTTAAATAAATAGAAGTGCACTACGCTAACAATGGCTAAATAAACCTTTTAAATATACAGGTAGTTAAAAAAATTATGGTTAAATTTTTTGTTTCTTTTAAATCATTTAAATAAATGTCTATAGGGTAAGGTAAATGCGAAGTTCATCATAAAGATTTTGTGTGGCTCTTTTCGTTGACGTATAGCGAAAACTAAAAGAGATAGAGCAAATCTGATTGCACTATCTCGGTTTCGATTTTAAAACAAATTCAGTGGTAAAGGTAAAAAGGTCTGCAGTAAAAAAATACCACATTTGATATGTTTATCTTTTATAATTTGGAAATATGACCATCTAAATCTAAAAATAGATCAAACATTTCATTAAGGGGTTATATACTGTTGGAATTTTTAAAAATCAATTTTAATTTAATTTAATTTTATATTCTTAATGTACATATGCACATTTAAGAATACACACAGAAAATTTTATATCGTTCCGATGAATATTTTAAAATTTACACGCAAATTTGAAAAGGCGGTTCAGAGTGCTTTTATGTGCTTTTCAAATTTTAACCGAGTTTTTCTCAAAATGGTGATTTCAAAGTCGGTGACCAATATTACTCGAAAACGGCTTAACCGATTACTTTAACTTAAGCTTCTAAAATACATTTAAAGTAATTAATCAAAGATTTTGTCCCAGCGATAAATATTTATTTTTTATTAACGATTTAAGGCCGAAATTTTGGTCAAAAATCGTTTTTTTTTTTTAATTTTTAATACTCCGTAGTTTAAAAACTTAGACGTTTAGGACATATGTTTATATGAAGTTTTTTCTTATTTTTTGTTGTAGAATCGTTTGGTTAAGTTTGTCGGTTGAGTTACTGGACACCCTGTATGTATGTAGGTAATTTGATTGAAATTGACGAAAACTTTGATGTCTATTGGTGCCTAAACGGTGAGGTTTATCGACTTTAATAAAGAGTACCTTATTTTTTAAGTTTTTCATTGTCTATAAAATGGCGCCCCCAGCTTAGCGATTTCTGTCAAAATAAAAAAGTTATGATGTAAATAAATTTTAAGTTTTAGGTAAAGTGCCCTCTGGCGGTATTTAAAAAAAATACTTTTGTCTTAAAATTTTAGAATCTGCTAAGCCCAATTTGTGTGCCAAATATCAACTGGATTGGTTAAAAAATAAATGCAATATGGTGAAAAAAACAAAATAAAAATTGAACTTTGACGGCTTGTAACTCGAAAACGAATGACATTTTGAAAAAAATTATATGAAGCTCTACCCTTATTTTGTCAAGTAGAATCACCCCCTTAAGTTTCATGATCGACATTTGAATCACCCTGTATAACTCCTTAAGTACACATATCTAATGCACTAAGATTTGGAATCCCATATTTTTAAAGCTATTAGTAAAAATTATTTTAAATTTAGTATTTTTTTAAGGGTTTTTAAAATGCCTCTTTAATAATGGTGATACAATATACAGGGTTTTATATTTAAAATAATCAATTTTATAATCGGAGTCCTGATGATCGCTAAATTTCCGAAACTATGACAAATTAAATATGTCAAATGTGGTATTTTTTTATGGGTTTTAAGAAAACCTTTCTATTGATGATAATATATACAGGGTGTTCCATTAAAAAAACCAACTTGTATGTTGTAACTTAAAAATAAAAGGCAATGGAAAAAATATAGTTACGCCACTGGATTCTACGTAAAAATTCCCAATACACTTTGTGTCTTTAAAAGTAATCAAGTTAACCATGATTTACTTTTACCATTGAATTTATTTAAAAAATAAAAACCTAAATTGTGTAATTAGATTTGCTCTATCTCTTTTAGATTTCGCCATACCCTGCAAGGCCAACAAAAGGCGCCACCCTGTACATATGTAACAGTGGCTTACAGGGTGTTAAAATAATTTGCACTATAGTGCTTGGATGCTTCGTGTCCAAGATACAGGGTGTTTTAAGAAAAAAATGCCTTTTTGCCTCAACTTTCCTAGTACTTTCTATATCAATCTGGGAGATTGCCCACACATTCTTGGACACTCTGTATACTGTAAGTCTGACGTCAAAGGAAAAAAAATACGTCAATAAAAAGAAATCTAGTCTAATTGTGTTCCTGTTTAACATCTTATAATTCAAAGCACGTTAGCAAGTCACCGTTTAATAATTTAAAATTAATTTGTTTAAAGACCTCCTTAATATTTCTTTGTTGATGTCTGTAAGAAAGTTATAAATATCAAAAATATTAGACGTCAAACAGACTTTTCCATGAGCAAACTAGTACGGATACGAATAGGAAGCGACTTATGTTTACCGGACAGAAACTATTTTATATTATATATAGTAATTTATGCTTTATTTGGTTTCTGGGAGATTAAATTTAATCAAAATATTCTTTGGCTTTTCTCCAGAATAAAATTAAAATGTTTATTTAACATTTTAAGAAATTTAAAACTTTTATACATTATGAAAAACTATTCTGCTCGTACACAATTTAATAAAAGTTATGATTGCTTTAAAAGGAATAAAATAATGAAATATTTAATATTAAGTTACTTACAATACAAAGGTTTCAATCTATAAACAAAGGTTCATTAGTTCACTCGGTTGAAATTATTTTAATGTAATAAAATAAAATCTTAACAAGACGCCAGACGAGAACTGGGCCAATGGTTGCGTGGTTAGCTACCGTACTCCGAACAGAAAATCAGGACGCCGTCGACAAATTCTTTCCGATAATGCGGATAGTCTGTTTGGCGCCAGACGCGTTCACCCTCGATTTGCTTGCGTACAAACCGGTTTTTTCGCCCATGAAATGTAACTTTTGTTTCGCGCACGTAATTACATTGGCAATCCATCGAGATCAGTAGTCTACCACGAATATTCATACTGCCATATATGGAAGCGGCGCGTTAACCCAGCCTGTCAATGTCGAATGTTTCGGGTGTCGGAGCGGGCAAACGAGTCATTTTTTGTCGGACAAGTTTGCCACAATGTTTTGCATGCAATTTTTAAACATTGTACCAAAAACCGTAAGGATTACTGTTACCAAACCCCCGTGGTTTCGTGACTGTTAACACTTACGACTTTTGGCACAATGTTTAAAAATTGCATGTCAAACATTGTGGCAAACTTGTCCGACATAAAATTACGCATTTGCACAGTCGGACACCCGTCCTTTCTCAGTATAAAAAGGTGTTTTTCTACTCTAATCTACTACTAATATTTAATTACCATAATTCTAAATTTAAAACTTTTTTTCAGAACCCTGCTTAAAATCCAAGATGTCTACTGCCATTTCACCATCTCAAACATCCAACTTGTTCCCCAAAACCATCGCCATGTTGAAAGCCAACGACGAAAAACCAAGGCTACAACGATCCTCCAGCATAGACACCATCAAGAGGATAAACACCTACATCTGCTCGCCTCAATCCTACCTTTTGCCCGCCATTTTAACCACCTGGTTAAAAACTGGACAAAATGGACTCCAATCATCAACAGAAAAACGATTTTCATGTTTAGGTCGCTCTTATTCAGCTCGTTTTTGTTACGATATCTGCTCAAGGGTATCAAATCTGGTAGTCGAGGAGGCCAGGTTACCAAAGTCGACCTCCAGAAAGAATTAGTTCTGATAATTTTGACATGTTTTGATAAATTCCTGAAATCCCTTCAGAGTAACTTTGTAATATCGGCACTATTTCAGTTAACTGTAGTTGTTTTGACAGTTCAGCTAGGGTTATGCGCCTATTTTCTAAGCCAGTGTGTAGTTCCTTTAGGTTTAGGTTTCCTAGTTGTCTGCTTAACTTACATTGTGATTTTAGGCTATGGACTAAACAAATTTTACTATGGAAAAAGGGACGTCAAAAGAAAAATACAGTAAAATTTTATCATAGCATTAAAAATAATTATCTTAGATGTAATTTATATAAGTTTTTTTAACCAAGCCTCATTCATAAAAAAAAAAGAGTTGTTGTATGTACTAGCACTGTATAAATAACTTATAGTAAAATCACAGCGATATCAGCGCGAACATGCCCGAGGATATCCGACAGCGGTTGTCCCTGTTCCCCGAGGGGCTCAATTAAACGGGCGGTGTTTACCGGGGAAGGTACACACCCTAAATTCGAAGGCGATGTTGGCCGCGCTTTGAAGTGAACAGTTGCATGTGTTGCGGGTCTGTGAAACTACTATAAGTTATTTGAACGGTGGTACTAGGTGCAGAAATTTAAATAGATAAATAGCCAGGTGCGGCCAGTGATTTTTGTAAGGGAGGTTTCGCATAGCTAGAAATTTGTAGTTGATTTTAAGGAATAATTACTTTATGTTTTGGTTTTAAAAATTAATTGTGGTAAGTCATTGATCAAATGACCTTAAGAACTGGTCGCGCCTGATCCTACATCCTACATCCATCCAAAAAGAGATAAGGCTTGGTCTATGTATATTTTTTGGTTCAGACCAAGAAATATGGTGGTAGTAACCTAACGTTACTTTAACTCGATCTGGACCAAAAAATTCATATACATTATGAGACTGATAGATATGGTAGTAGACTTATTAGGTCGTATGGAATCTGATTAAAATGATTCATTTCCGTAAAAGTAGATTTTTTAAATCATATATATATTGTTTAGGGTGATATGGATGTTGTACTAAACTAATATACCAAAGACTTAAAAGAATGGGAGTGTTGGTGTCCTTTTTTAACACTATCAGAGACAAGAATGAGACGAGCAACTAAATGTACATAAATTATCCGAGAGAGAGATAGCTGCTGGGCCTTCCTTGTCTGTCTGCAAGGAAGGTAAACGCAGATGGCGCATGAGTCGACTTTATCGTTTGCCCGCCAAATTCAAATTATATAGCTGTGCTATTTTTGCCCTTAATGTTAGGTACGTGTTTTTGTTTCTTATTAATATAAAATATTGGGGTTTAGTTTAATAATTACACACACCTAATTAAAAATGTCATTTATTTGGTTTTTATAAAGATTTTTTCTTACAGATAACCATGTCAATATTACCATAAATTATCTGTTGAAAAGCACAAATTTAATATATACACTGTGATCACTAATAAAAGTCAATATTCAAAGTCCAATTAAAGGTAAAAAACCACGAAACACACAATAAATCACAGAAAATGTAAACAAACTGTCCAAACAAATCGGCCATTGAAAAATATCAAACACAAATATCGAATAACATTTCGGCGTGACTGCCTGCGGCAACGTTTGTCAAGTTAAAAAATATTCGATTCATGGTATATTTTCTTTCTCTTAATTAGATGTGAGTCAAAAAGGACATTAAAGTTTACATGCAGAAATTGTAAACAACTTGGCAACCAGGGCAAAGCGATGATTGCTCCATCTACGATAGCCTGCCATGATGAAAGACAAAGACATATTTATTGGAACTTGCGTTAAACCAGAAAGAGATAAATACAATGGACAAATTGTTAGGACCAGTTACTCGTCTCATTGTTGTCTCTGACACTATCTAAAATCCTTGTAAAAATAATACTTACTGGTTAAAAAGATAGATATAAAAAAGACACCACACTTTTAACAGTAAAACATACAGGGTATTTCCCTTTTAGAACAAAAATAGTTTAAGGACATAGTGATATACTAATAATATAGTTACTACCTATTAATAATTTTATAAAGGTTAAAGATTTCCTTTTTTTTTTTTGTTTGACAAGAAAAAGATCTGAATCTTTTTTCTATAAGGCTGAACTTGTGCGTTATATAATTAATAAAAATAGTCTCGTAATACGAGATCCGAATAGGAAGCGACCTTCAGCTATCTGCGTACCGGATAAAAACAATTTGTCGCTTGTTCCGCGCTCTCGCTTGCACTTCAAGCCTTAAATGAAACGCGCGAGGTAACGCCGCATGAGTCATGTTTTTGGGTGAGTGCAGCCGGGTCGATCGAATTATAAGACGTTGTCACGTCAAAAAGTGATCTATTAGTTTTAATATGTAAAATAATAATAAAAAAAGAGTTACATTGTATAGGGTAATCAAAAATATGTTAAGATTTATTATTTCTTTATTGATATTAGCCTAGACCATACTTTTAAGCAACCCAATGGCGATACCTTTGTTTAAATATTATATTTGATATAAAACGGTTTTTATCTGATACCTAAACAGATGGGTGAAGGTGGCTTCCTATTCGGATCTTAGACTATCGGGTTTGTGTATAAAAATAGATAGGTTTTTGATATTAGATGGTTTTTGTAGAAACTATATTAAATGATTTTTAAAATATGTTTTACAAGAATGTAAACGTTTTATTTAAGAAATAAATTTCTAAATGGAATAGTATAGAGATACTTGCTACTTGGTGCAAAAATACTTAAATGGACTAAATCTCGAAAATTTTGTACATTATATAGATTTTGGAATAGTTTTTAAATAAATTATTTTTAAAAATCAGTTACTTGTTTTTTAAGGTAGTTCTACCGATACCACAAGAGTCAAATGAGTGCTTAAAGTAATTTGACTACCGTGGTATTTATATTTGGCAACGCTGCGTAAAAACAATAGAAATCATACGCAAAAATCTACTGCACAAGCATCTTTAAACAAGATATTGGTTTTAAATCGTCCCATATATCATTTTTTGCCGGCGTTGTACATTTAATTTACTGGCATTGCCAACACTCTTTAATGGCAAGGCATTGGCAAAAAGGTATCAAAAGACGCGAAAGTGGGCAATTGGCCGTTATTAGGCCACGTGTTGCAGATAATGTGATGGCATCCGACATTAATAATTTAGGTTGAAAAATCCATCCATCATTAATAAGTTATGCCAAAAAATGCGTTTAGGATGATGGCATCCATCATTAATAAGTTATTGGCAAAAAAATGCGTTTAGGATAATGGCATTTATCATTAAATAAGTATTGCAAGAAATGTCCCAAAAGTTAAATAACATGTTTAGAATTTTGTAATCGAAAAAAATGAGAAAAAAGGCAGGAAAACATTATCAATAAAAAAATTACATAATATAAATTTTTATACCGTAACAATAAACCAAAAAAAATAATAAAAAGTATGAAATAAAATTTAAAAAAAGATAGTACATCAAAGAAAACACTTTAAAATAGTAAGTATTTAAGGGACACTTACACTCAATTTCAGATCCAAAACATAGGGAGAAATATTTTAAAGGAGTTAAATGTCAAAAAAAAACTATTAAATATATATAATTTTTTTATTAACACGTCTTTAAAACTTTTAATAAGGCAACTCCCTGATTTCATATAATTTTTTTAGGTAACTACAAATTTAAAAGGTTTTAAACGAAATGTTTACAGCTCCTAACAGATCTACTTGAATAACCCGCCTTCTTGACTAGCCATCACCAATTAATTACACAACACACACTAATTAGGTAATGATTTATTATGTCTACTAAAAACTATTTTCTTTAAAAAAATAAACTAAAAAGCTAGAAAACCACGTAGAAAACAATTGCACAAAGTGGCCAAACAAAAGCAAGGTTGCCTCATCTGTCAAATTGTCAAATCTTGTCTTTCGGCTAAGCGGGAAATTTGAATTTATCACCTTCGGTCAGAAATCGTCGAAATTAACCTAGCTAATTTTACCATCATTTTATTTTTATTCTCTCAAAAATACATAATAAACATTTTGTCAGACTTAATTTTTATTTGCATGATTTGTATCAATAAAATGTTAGGCAAAGGCCATTTCCTTTAAATTATGTAAAATAACATAAAATAATGATGTTTAGCCGCCATCATAAATAAAACAGATCAAAAAAATTGCTCGAATGTTAGTTAAATACCAATGTTAACAATATGGTTTGAAAAGTATAAATATGCGTTGAAGGTTTGCCTTCAAAAATCCAATATTTATTTGCCGGCAACAAAAGGCATACTTTATTTAATCAGGATTGGTATGCCGCCATTTTTGTATGCTTGCCGGCAATTCGCCTGCATGTAAAATTTATTGGCAATTGAGTGTTTATTTAGGGTTAACTTTTTAATGCGTATTAGATGTTGGCATAATATTGCTGCTGGGTGATGCTTTTACCATCAATGCCAATATAAAAAATGTATATTGCCGGCAAATAGTGTTTGCTGGGCTTCACCACCGAAATAAAAACAATATAGAAATTTGTAGGTTATGTTGTTGCCTAGAATTTCGGCGAATTTCGCAGCTGTATAAACATGTCAAAAAACGCGAATTTCTTTGGCCAAATATTCGCTTTCGCAATTCGCTTTTCGCGTCTGTACAGAACTAGCTTTAAGTGGGAATGTGCTTTTAGGGTTTCGTGACTGTACAGGGTGTCCCATTTTGGTTGTCCCTTATGGGAAACTTGAAAACCATAAGAGATATTAAAAATCTGATACCCCATCCTCGAGCTCTTTTTGGAGAAAACATTTATGGTAAAAACAGATCATCGCTATCGCGAAGCGTTTCAGAGATACAGGGTGATTCTCGATTTTTCACTTTTTGAAAAGGCCCTGTACCTTTGTTGTTATTACAGATACGAGTAAAATAATTGCACATTATAAAGACACTTTTTTCCGTAGAATCCAGTGGCGTAGCCAAAAAAAATTTTAGAGCTGTCATTTTTGACATATGACCCAAACATGTTTTTTTATTAGGGACACCCTATAAATGATTAGGTAATTAAATTGCTTGTTTTTTCTGATTAAAATAATATATCATAGTAGGTGGTTTAATAATTTTTTTACGTCAAATATTGAAAAAATTATGATTTTAAAGACGCATTTTTTTATTTTAAAATTTAAAAATTTCCTACCACTTTATTTATAAATATATAAGTATGAAATTTTGGTACATAATATATATAATGTAGAAGATTATTAATACGCATACTAAAATGATACACGGTGTCTCAAAAAATTAAAATAATTTTTTTATTTTAAAATTTAAAAATTTCCTACAATTTTATTTATGAAAAAAAAGGGAATAAATTTTGGTATTTGATAAATGTGATGGTGAGAAATATTATTATATATAAAAAATGATACAGGATGTCTCAAAATATTAAAATGATTTTTTTTTAACTTTAAAAATTTCCTACAATTTTATTTATGAATATATAAGGATGAAATTATGGTGGATAATATATATGATAAGGAAGAATAATACTATATATATACAAATGATACAGTGTGTCCCAAAAATTAAAAATAATTATTTTTATGTTTAAATTTAAAAATTCATAGCGTCCTTATTTATGAATTTGAAGCAATAAATTTTGGTACTGTATTAGTATAATAATGTTGTATAAAAAATAAAAATCAAAGTTATACAGGGTGTGTCAAAAATTTTCGATTTTTTTTGTACTTTAAATTTTTCTTTTTTTTTTTTTGCTCTATTGGTAAAGTTGACATGGAGAATTCATAAAAAATAAAAAATAATAAAAAAATTAATATTTAAAAAAACTTGATAAATTTTTAAGTTTAATTAATATAACTTGTTTATTATTGTTGTAAACTAATTTTTTGTTTTTTTTTCTACGGAAATGTCTCCTGAGCTAAGGGATGACAGATTCCTTTTAAAACAAAAATATAAAACAATTTAAAAAACAGATAGAAGCCGCAATGCGTCTTTAAAATCATAATTTTTCCAATATTTGACGTAAAAATTTATTAAACCACCTACTATGATATATTATTTTAATCAGAAAAAACAAGCAATTTAATTACCTAATCATTTATAGGGTGTCCCTAATAAAAAAACATGTTTGGGTCATATGTCAAAAATGACAGCTCAAAAATTTTTTGGCTACGCCACTGGATTCTACGGAAAAAAGTGTCTTTATAATGTGCAATTAGTTTTCTCGCATCTGTAATAACAACAAAGCTACAGGGCCTTTTCAAAAAGTGAAAAAATCGAGAATCACCCTGTATCTCTGAAACGCTTCGCGATAGCGATGATCTGTTTTTACCATAAATGTTTTCTCCAAAAAGAGTTCGAGGATGGGGTATCGGATTTTAATATCTCTTATGGTTTCCAAGTTTCCCATAAGGGACAACCAAAATGGGACACCCTGTACACAAACCATGTTTTACATGCAAATTTTAAACATTGTGTCAAATTTGTAAAGGTTACAGTCACGTAACCTGCATAGTCCGATACCAGAAACATGTGTTTGAGCCTTATGGTTTCATGACTGTAACTCTTACTCATTTAGGGCACAATGTTAAAAATTGCATGTAAAACATTGTGGTAAACTTGTCCGACTAAAAGTGACGCGTTCGCCCAGTCCGACACCAGAAACATTTGACATTGACAGACTGGGTTAAAGCGCACCTTCCATAAATGACGGTATGATTATTCGTGATAGACTAATCATAAGGAACCCTACTAAAAAGGTTTTAAAAGTGTTCTTATCATAAAGTCAATTTCATTACCGGCCCAGGGACTATAAGGGGTGGAAGGATTTTTAAAATTTCTACTGTATAAGGATTGTTTCATTTTCTTTGGCTAAATCTGTATTTCCTATAAATAAGTATAAAAACCTTGGTAATTTTCTAGAAACCTGCGGCAACTCCGATTTTAACGAAATTTGGTATACGGGGGTTTTTGGGGCGCTGATCACAAATCTGGAAGATTTTTGGCGGAAACGTTTCGTTCCCGAGATATTCATCATCAAAGTTCAAATTTGAACTAATCTTATTTTCACTATATTCCCCCTTCTTTTTGCACACAATTCTTGATTTAAAGCTAAAGTGTCACAAAATATTTGATTTTCACCTTTTAAAACCCCGTTTTTCTACGTTTTTTACATTATTTTTGCATTAAATTGCGTGGCTTTTTTTTGATAATGCGACAACCATACATACACATAAGGCTTCATGGCACACTGGGATTGAAATAATTTAAAGTATTGCTATGCAATTTAATGCAAAAATAATGTAAAAACGTAAAAAAACAGGATTTTAAAGGTGAAAATCAAATATTGTGTGCCACTTAAGCTTTAAATCAAGAATTGTGTGCAAAAGAAGGGGAATATTGTAGAAATAGGATTAGTTTAAATTTCAAGTCTGATGATGAATATCTTAATAATCGTTTCCGCCAAAAAATCTTTCAGATTTGTGATCAGCGCCCCAAAAAACCCCGTATGCCAAATTTCGTCAAAATCGGATTTGCCGCAGGTTTCTAGAAAATTACCAAAACCTTAATATATTTTCTGATATATTTAAAATAATTTCAACCTTTACTGGATAATGAAAGTCAGGGAAAATAGGTCGAGATCTTAAGTTTTTAAGTGAAGCCAAAAATAACAAATCTGCTTACAGTAGTATGGATATTGCATAATTCAATTACCACAACTTAGGATTATTTTTACAAGGAAAATAGTAGAAAAATTAAATTTACTTTTATAAACGTATGAGTTACATAACTTATATTCTAGAAAAGCAAAACATGTATTTTTATAGTCTAGTATAGTCTAGAAATTCTCTAAGAAAATAAAAACTACGGCATAGCATTAGGGAGATTGGCAAGATGGCTGTAGCTCGCTTCATTTTTGCAGTGGTGTAGCTACGCGTGGGTGAAATTTTTCTTATCTCCTATACATTTTGAATTATGAAGAATTGTTGACCTTGCAGGGTATAGCGAAAACTAAAAGAGATAGAACAAATCTGATTGCGCTGAAGATTTTAATTTTTGAAACAAATTCAATGATAAAAGTAAATCATGGCTTACTTGATTCGTTTTGGAGATACTGAGTGTTTTCAAATTTTGTCAATTTGGCCAGGCACTTGTAACTCACTTGATATAAGTTTTCCAAATATGGACTATGTGCAAATAAAATAGTATATTATCGATAGTCTGTTTGCATTTCAAATACCTATTTTATAAAATTGAAATCAGTTAATATCTGGAACTATTTCAAATAGTGATACCTATCAACACATAGAAAAATTCCTAACTCTGGCTTTAGGGCTTATAACTTCTCCAAATATGGACTATGTGTAGATAAAAGATGTGCATAGAAGATAGTAACTTATCAATAGTCTGTCTGCATTTCAAATACCTATTTTATAAAATTGAAATTAGATAATATCTGGAACTATTTCAAATAGTGATACCTATCAACACACAGAAAAATTCATAACTTTGGCAGAGGGCTTATAACATCTCAAAATATGGACTATGTGTAGATAAAAGATGTGCATAGAAGATAGTAACTTATCAATAGTCTGTCTGCATTTCAAATACCTATTTTATAAAATTGAAATTAGATAATATCTGGAACTATTTCAAATAGTGATACCTATCAACACACAGAAAAATTCATAACTCTGGCTTTAGGGCTTATAACTTCTCCAAATATGGACTATGTGCAGATAAAAGATGTGCATAGAAGATAGTAACTTATCAATAGTCTGTCTGCATTTCAAATACCTATTTTATAAAATTGAAATTAGATAATATCTGGAACTATTTCAAATAGTGATACCTATCAACACACAGAAAAATTCATAACTTTGGCAGTAGGGCTTATAACATCTCAAAATATGGACTATGTGCAGACAAAAAATGTGCATAAAAGATAGTAACTTATCGATAGTCTGTCTGTATTTCAAATATTTATTTTATAAAATTGAAATTAGATAATATCTGGAACTATTTCAAATAGTGATACCTCTATCAACACACAGAAAAATTCATAACTCTGGCTTTAAGGCTTATAATTTCTCCAAATATGGACTATGTGCAGATAATAGATGTGCATAAAAGATAGTCACTTATCGTTCAGTCCATCTGTATTACAAATATTTGTTTTATGAAAGCAAATTTAGATAATATTTGGGACTTTTTCAATTACTGACATCAACCCACAGAAAATTTCATATCTTTGGCTTTAGGGCTTATACCTCTTCCAAATTTGGACTATGTGCAGATAAATGTCTTTAGATGATAGTAACCTCTTAATCGTTTATCTGTACTACAAATATTTATTTTATTGCTTATAACAAAAATCAATATTGTGTCAAACCTCAGAATTTAGTTTTTACTAGTTTTAATAAAAATTGGTAAAAGTGTAGCAAGTAATTAAATTAAATATGTTGTTACCTAAATTGAATACGAAATTTTTGTATTCAATTTATAATCGACCGATATAATAAGACGTTTTTAAACACTAAGAAATAAATAAGGTTAACATTAAAAAAAGAGTTGTCTGCTTGTTTCACATACTTTATTTTAATACGAGGAAAACCACAACATGGCGTTGTTTAGTCATTACTGTATGTACCTACTTATATTTTTTTAAGAAGAATTCTTGAAGAAATACCAGTTGAAACGAAGAGTCGGAAAAAAACGAAGACTAATTTTGGTATTGGCATGAGTTTAAATTACATACTGTATAAGGAAAGAAAATAAATATTATGAAACCATCTAGAGAAGTAATACATTCAATATACATTTTTAACATTACTAAAGTACCAGGTGAGTTTATACCAAGACCAACTTTTTTTTGTAATCTTGACAAAAATAAAATTTCTATATGTTTTCAGTTAGCAATCTAAAGAGAAATTTTGGTTGGTGTAAAACGACCTTTGCTTAAAACTTCTTAGCCATTAGTTTAATAGATCATCCATTTCGATTAATATATTTATTTGCTTTTCTATTTTCATAAGAACTTCATATTTCATAAGGGGGCGTCCATAAATTACGTGAGGCATTTAGGGGGGAGGGGGTCTGTGAAAATATCACGTCATTTTTCTTCCGATAGAAACTGGAAAAATACAGTATATTTGGAAAGGTCACTTTTTGGGTCGAGGGCCTTTTTTTGCTCTTAAAATTTTTTTGAATAACAGAAATCAATATTTCGGTTCTAAAAGTGGTGTCTTTTTACATATAGAAATCTCACGTAAGATTGGGGGATGGAGGGGTTGAAGCAAATCTCATCAGGAAAAAAGGGGGATGAAAATTAAAAAAAAACACCTCACGTTATTTATGGACATCCCTTAAGAGTATTAAAATTTAAAACAATTAGATCTTAGAGTCAATTAGACAATTGCATATCTAGAGGCTTTAATAGTCAAATCGATGATATTTAAGTTAAGGTCTGTAACAAAAAGAAAAGAGTAGTTAATACTAGTACACAAGAAATACGAAGTACCTTATTAATGGTATTTTTTAAAGAGTACTTTGAAATGAAGTAGGTACCAGTTTTTTTACAACAAAAAAAGAGCACAACATTGTTTTTTTTTTCATGAGAGCGAGTAACTCAAAATCCATTCGGTTTGTGTAGTTTTTAAATTTCTATAATATTTTTTGATTGTGTTTTTCTGTTTTAACAACCAAATATATACTTCTGAACAACAAAAACTGGATAAACAAAATTTTGTTCAAATTTAATCCTTAATAACTTTTTGGTTTTTTGACCGATTTTAATTAAGTTTTGGTCTAGTTGTAGTTTCTTTCATCAAAATTAATATTTTTTAATAAGGGAATTGCAAAAGTTTTATAGGATTAGGTGTTATACAGGAAAGCAGTGGCGGCGAGTACGTTGGTGCACGGGGGCACACTGATTTGGAAACTATGAAACCAACTTAACAAACTAATATTTAGAGATATGCTCTATATTAGTTAGGCGGATTCATTTATTCGATGGTATTCTTGTTGGGTACACGCCTGGAACTTGTAGACCATTAGCTAAACGCATGAAAGAACACAGATCATACATTAAAAACACAGAATTTCATAAATCAAAAATATGCCAACACGCATTTGATAACAATCATAGAATAAACTGGGATGCTTCGAGTATTTTAGCAAAGGAAACTTGTTCTAAAAACGCAAAATCAAAGAAAGTGCGTATATATTATTAAATAAAGATAATTGTGTAGCATCATTTTATAGTTATTTATTAGATAAGTGAGTTATATTACATATAAGTCACGCAAGAAAAGTTTAACTCTCGAGCCCGAAGGGCGAGAGAGTATTTTCTTAAGTGACTTATATGTAATAACTCACGTGTCTAATACAAAATTTTATCCAACACTTTCGTATGAATCGTTTTTAATATCGAAAATAATTTGAAAACGTCATCCATTATTTGTTACTTGTCATTGTCAACATCAGCAACAAATTTTGTATTTTTGAAAGCAGCTTGTTTGGTCGTAATGCATTTTGTTGGTAACTATAATAAGTCTATAATTCACTAGTGAGCTAAAGGGTACTTTAGCTCACTAGTGACTTATAGTACACTTTATATCCTCAAAATCTGATCAATTATGTAGATATATATGTAAGTGTTGGATAAAATAATTTTATCCAACACTTACATATAATATCTACATAATTGATCAGATTTTGAGGATATAAAGTGTACTATAAGTCACTAGTGAGCTAAAGTACCCTTTATCTCACTAGTGAATTATAGACTTTATTTACCAACAAAATGCATTACAACCAAACAAGCTTGCTTTCCAAAAATACAAAATTTTGTTGCTGGTGTTGACAATGACAAGTAACAAATAATGGATGACGTTTTCAAATTATTTTCGATATTAAAAACGATTCATACGAAAGTGTTGGATAAAATTTTGTATTAGACACGTGAGTTATTACATATAAGTCACTTAAGAAAATTACCTCTCTCGCCCTTCGGGCTCGAGAGTTAAACTTTTCTTGCGTGACTTATATGTAATATAACTCACTTATCTAATAAATAACTATAAATAACACATACTGAAGTAGCTTCAGGAAAACTAAAAATCAACTAACCTATTACCTTTTTTGTCTTACAAATAATAAATACACCAGTTACTTATGTCACTCATGACACATATGTCAAACTATTTTCAGTTTGCGATACAAAAATAATCTAAATTTTAATATTTTGTAATTTAAATATTAGTTAATATTTTTTTTTATTTTTTAACTTAATTTTTAACTTGACAGCGGTGTCATACTTGCCACCGAAACGTTGTTTTTTAATTAGAATTTTTTGGTTTTTTGGGGGTTTTTCTTTTATTTTGTTTCCGGCGACCGGCCAGTTCATAGGGGTCAATAGGGCTGAACAGGGTCAGCTCGTATACCCCAGGACCAGGACCGAAACGGTTCCATTCTTTCCAGGCGTGTACCCAACTAGAAAACCATCCAAACTAATATTTGTTTTTTTATCATAAAAAATAAAAAATTTAGAAAGGTGTAAAAGTATAACGCACACACGAATGTCATAGTCTTTTTTAAAAATGTGTGTTTCAATTTAGAATAAGGATATTGATATAAATAAAAAAAATAAATGTTAAGAAAATAAAGGGCTTTAAAATTCAATACATTGACAACATTAATTTTTCCACAGGGTGTTCAAAAATTTGGGTCAAAATGCACAAATGCACACTTGGATCTTCCCTGTAAAACACCTAATCCTATAAAAAATTTTGCAATCCCCATATTAAATAATAAGTTTGACGAAAGCAGATACAACTGGACCAAAAAATAATTAAAATCGGTCAAAAACCAAAATGTTATATAAAATTGAATTTTATCAAAATTTCCTTTGTCCGTTTTTTTCTGTCCCATAGTGTAGTTTAAATAAATCATTAAATAAATGAGAGATTTTGTTTAAGTGTTGCATAAGAAACTAGGCTACATATCCTGTATCAAGAAAAATTGTTTTAACTTCTTGTCTCGATTTTCGTCTACTCGTTTTTTTAGATAACCTTATCTCTATCTAAGTGAAGCATAAAGTTCATTAAGCAGACAAAAATATTTTGAAATCTCGCTATTATCAATAGGAATTCCGGGAATAATTCTCGGACTTTGCTATGTTTTCAAAAAAAAAACCGTGATTTTACATCATTTATTTATATTTTGTTGTTGCCACTAAAGTCATTTTTTCGTGTTGACCGTATTCATCAGAGTGTTTAAACCAAGGTTCGTTTATATTTATAAGATTGCGACAAATCCTCAACTTTTAGGCGGTTCGAGGTCGGGGACGCAAGGAAGGGCACTCCACGGAGAAAAGTTGGCAAGACTGGGTAACATTAAAGTTGATGATCAATCCAGTGGCGTTTAGAAGTTGCGCATTTCATTTTGCATTGTTTTGGACGTGATATTCGTTGAAAGATGTAATTCTAAATGTTTTTTATTTAAAGTAAAAGAATGTACAACTTAATAATAATTAAATACTGTTGTGTAAACGGTTGTGGGAGATGTGACGTCATAACACGTCAAAGCAATATGGCCGAATGTCGTGACCTTATATAAACCGACTTTGGTTTAAACCGCATTTAAAATGACAATATAAGAGTTAGATAAAGATAGGTATACAAATGTTTTTATAATGTTTTGAACCGTATTAACACAAAAAACCGCCTTAAAGGGTCGTCTAACAGGGACTAGTCAGAGCTATATAGGGTGTTTCAAAATTATTCAAAATTTTTAAGGGCGTATTTTTCTTTTAAGGGAACATAAGACTCTTTTTTTTTTCTTTACTCACATGTTCTAAAATGCAGTGGCGTAGCGCTATCGACGATGGCTATATTTCCGAAAATATAACAAATTAAATAGGTATATCAAAGGTGGTATATGGGGACTCTTTGTTTGACCTCCGGACAGTGCGGACGTGCGTAGAGGACTACAAAGTTCTTCCCGGAGTGGCGGTTAGAGGTGTCGTACGAACGTTTTTTATCTTCGGGGATCAAGGAAAGATTCACGCTAAACTGACGGCATCTTTCTTCTGGATCTAAGCGCCGTGAGCGAAGATTCCTATAAGCTGATGGTATTTTGTTTGGTGGTGAACACGAGGTATTTCTCAAATGGCGGGAAATAGATGGGCGTGCCATGGGAACTGTCAGTAGTGAAAGTGAAGGGCATACTGTAGTGTACCAGAGAGCATTTACGGTCTTCTGTTCTCGGAGTACAACATATTATTTAATTATTCCTCTTGAACCAAAGAAAACAACTATCATTATTTTTTTACAGATCTTGATTTGCGAACTTCGGTCGGAGTTTCTTCACTTTGGAGAACCCATATCCTATTCTGTTGTTTAGTTGGGACGTCGTAATAATAAAGATAAGTTTCATCTCCCGTGACGATCGACACTACGTCTTTAGTTTTCCCCTTCTGGAAATTGAACATCATTTTTTTACACCAATTCACTTTTTGTGTCTGCTGCTCGGGAGTTACCTTGTGTGAAACCCAAAGAGTACAAATTTTTCTAAAACCCAAGTGCTCATGTATGATCATGTGTAATGTTGCTAAACTAATGTTCAATGTCTCTTTTAACTGTCGATAGGTAATTCGTCGGTTTGTTTCTATAGCTTTTTGGACGGCAGATATGTTTTCTGGGGTAACTACTTCACACGGTCGACCTGAGCGTGAGGCGTCTTCAATCGAAAACAAGCCCCGCTGAAATTGTTTGTACCATCTGTAAATGGTCGCACGAGATGGACAGTCAGTACCAAGTATAGGCTTCAATTTTTTTAAACACTGTTCTTTAGATAACCCACGTGAAAAGTTGTATTTCAAAATTGCACGGCACTCGATAGTCGTCCACGACGCCATTGCGCTAAAATCGCTGGACACGAACTGACGCAAAACTGATAGTTTACTAATAACTATGTAGGACTACAACATGTCATGACATGAACAAACAAAAAACATCAATGTTACTTTCCTGTACCGTTTAGTTACAAAGTATGTCAAAACTTACTGAACACCCTACGTATTAAGGGCTGAAAATTTCAGGATATCTTTCTTTCGTCGTCATGAGCAATATTTTTAGAGTACTGTCAGAAAAAAAAATTTGGCCCAGTCTAATAGACACACTATACTTTTTATTCTGCCTATACCATTTACAACGTAGAAAAACACAATTAAGACCATCGACTACGTTTAACGCACCCTTGACATGATACAATTGGCATGTTTTCCGGCGCTTCTAAATATTGACAAATAGTTAAAATTTAAACTTATCATCCATATTAATTGAAACATAATTCAAGGTCACTAAAAAGTTCAGGAATCCTAAATTTTTATACAATATTTAAAAGTAAAAAGTAGTCCATTAGAATTAATAGAATATTCTTCTAACGTTAAGCTTTCTAAAGTTATTACTGAGGCTTGTTTTTATTATTTATTATTAGTACCATAGGTGCCTAGTGTTATAGTGTTACGCCTTATATACAGGATGCCCGGAAAGGTGAGGTCATAGATGATAGGAGTGATAGGCCAAGCAGCAAGCTTGGTCTCTCGTCTTTTGACGTATCTTTTTAGTCATTTTTGGTTACATTTGGTCAGCAAAGACGTCATAAGATGACGACAAAATGAAGTTAAATTGACCTCCTTAAGTCACAGACAAAAAAGATCCCGGTAATGACGTCATAGTGATGTCTTTAAGATGACGAAAAATTGACGCATATACTTTTTTTTTTAATTGAAATAGGAAAAAACTCCTTACTGCTTGCAATATCCTTGCACTGCAAGGTCGCATCTCTCGGGACACTGTCCAACCTGGAAATGCAGATTTTTACACTAACCGAAGATATTTCTTTCAAAGCTAGTTGAAATCACCAACCGCAGACCGGTCACGAACTATTTTGATCTCATCGGTACAGTGTAGGCGACAAAAAGCGAAGATGTTAAATAAACGTAGTAGTTTACTGTCCATTACGCCATCTATCGGTAGAATTTTTTCTTATTTTAATTTTGTAAAATTATTAGTCTCATTTTTCTGTCATATGATACTTTGGTTGGATTTTGGCACGAATCATATATTGTCACAAAATTTTCTGGCAGGTTTTCTAAATATGACGTCATTAGATTTTTATCAGCTAGTATGACGAAAAAATTACGTCAAAAAGACGTCACTTCAACGACTTCAAAAACACCTCATTAAAATGACTTAAAAATGACGTCATAATGACGTCAGCTTGCTGCTTGAGAAAGTAAGCCAAACTAAGGTGAGTACTTCATATATAAAAAAGTTTTATCGCGCTTTGTTAGGAAAATATTGACCTTCAAAATTAGATTTAAAAAACACTTATTTTACTTATAACTTTGAAACTGTTGCCACATTACCAATGATATTAGGGCTTCTAAATAAACTCATAATAATGCTTCATTTGATAGGTATACGGCTGTTCAGTAAGTCGGAATTATACAGGGTGCGACGATTTTTTTTTATTTAATGTAGACATTTTAAACACTGGTGACAAATTCGACATTTTTATTCGACTGTTTCATTTCTTTAACTGTTTTTATAATTTTAACTTTTTTATTAATTTTCTCAAAAACATATTTTTTATTACATACAAAATGCTGGTATGTTTGGATTTAAAATGCAATTATATTATCATAAAAAACGGTCCAAGATATCGATTTAAATACAGTATACCTTTTTTTGTAGAAAAAATAAGAAGGAATCAAACGGTCCAAGCAAAATGTCAAACTTGTCACCTGCGTTAAAAATGGATACTTTAAATGAAAAAAAAAAACAGTTACACCCTGTATAATTCCGCCTTACTGAACAGCCGTTTACCTATGGAAAGAAGCATTAGTATAAGGTTATTTAATTGTTCAAATATCAGTTAGTACTTTGGCAGCAATTTCAAAGTTATAATTGAAATAGGTTTTCTTTATTCTAACTTTGAAGCGCGATAAAACTTTTTTAAATGAAGTACTAACATTATTTGGGCCCACTCTATCACCCTATCATTAATGACCTAATCTTTTTGGAAACCCTGTTTTATTAAGAAATATAATCGTTTGTTCGAAAATTACAGATACAGGTGTCCAAATTTCGTTACAATTGCGTATCTTGATTATTATTATTAGAGATAGAGACTTGCAGGTTTTCGCAGTGTGTTGCTTCTTTTAATAAAACTAAAGATTTTTACGGTTCCTTCTCATTGGTTCTGACATAAAGACGAAATTCTAAAGACTACATTATACATATGTTTTGTTCATATCTCAAAAAATTATAATTAAAAAAAAATTATTACAGTACTACTGGAATCTACATAAAGTGTCTACTAATATCTGTTTCTACTTTTGTTGTAAATTACAAGACAACTGAAAATATGAGGGGAAAGAATTGCCCTGTATGTCAAAAATGAAAAGGGAAATGAAAAATCATTTTAGCGTCATTGTTCGTTTCATCAACAGCGTCTCTATCTCTAATCATAACCGAGATACCCTTCAATTACAATAAGAATCCGGACACCCTGCCCAGGTACAGGGTGTCCTAGAATTCAAGTGTAACAATTGGGATTTCGGAAACTGTAGCAGATACAGAGCTGGTCCTAATTACGCTATTTTGCCAAAATTTAGCCAATTTTCTATCTCCTACTGTTTCCAAGAATTCCAATGGTCACCTTCGAATTCCGGAGACCCTGTATATTTGTATAAAGCCCTTTATTAGACTTACATTTTATGTGTCCACCAAATAAAATCACCCAAGCCTACATGTCCAGCATCATACCTATGTCTAAACCAAGAAATGATTACTCCATCATTCAAGCATGGCTAAAAATATCAAGCTACCTAGCATTCGTACCTATCAATATACAAGGCGGCTCAAAAAAGACCTTCAAAAATCGTTTCCTCAAAACATATCCCCTACTTTTGGCAGCTATATACCTGGGAGCAACAATATTTTCTGTCAACGCCAGAATCATGCTCTACCAAAGTTTCAACATATCCCAAATAATTCTGGATATTTTACAAGCTCTCTCAGAGTCGTGTTTCATCGAATACGTCGTTCTTTATAGTTTTTTCCGAGAAATACCTGGATTAAATTCGTAAGGAATTTCAGACAGATGGAAGAAAAACTGAATTTAAATTCTGAAGATTTCGTGAAAGATTCTGATTGGGATTGTATACGAATGAGAGATATTTTGTGTACCACCTCGTATACGTGGCTGTGCATATTTACGACAACATCATAAACTGGAAAAATATTCAGTACTCCTTGGCTTTCGTGATATATCGTTTCACCACGTATTATATTATGTTTTCAACGCTTTTTGTGACGTTTATAGGCATTTGGTTAAAGAATAGATACCTTTTTTTGGATTTTCTTTTGAGAGAATCTGTGACGCTATCGCAAAAGACTCAGATTTGTCGTGATGGAAAAAGAATCGGATTTACTACGAGATAAACTAAGAGAGTTTTGGCAGAATTATAAGAATATGTATTTGCTGGTGCAAGAATTTAACTCGATCTTTGGACACCACTTTTTTTTCGTTGCGATTTGTACCGTTTTGGAGATACTGAATGCTGTTAACTATGGAATGCCCACTACTAGAAATAATCATGTCAACCCTCACGTGATCGCCATTAATATATTTTATCCCTTTATGTATGTGGTAGGTATTTAAGCAAAAACGTCTTTCACAAGCAAGTCAACATTTTATACCCTTGACACCGCTCAATTAAATCCACATCAACTCAACGATAGATCAAGTTACCATAAATTCCGCCGTTACTTCTTTTACTTCTTGTGTCACTAAATTTGAAATATAACAGTTTGCAAAAGACTTTATTAAAAAGTTATCAAAAATTAATAATCATAATGAATTCGGATGATTTTGAAATTAAAATTTATTTAATTTTTACGGTCGTAGAGAAAAATATAGTATACGCAACATATGCATAAAGCTTCTTTTTACTCACTGTGAAAACAACTGCATGAAATCTGAGGCAACCGAACTAAAAATTAAAAATACTTTTTCATTAAAAATATTTTCACTTCATAGTAAAAAAGCGTGGGGTGCTTAATATATTAATAGCCAATAGTAATTACATAGTTTGCCAATATCTGAAAAGAGATAAGAAAGAAAATAGTAAAAAACCCACTTTTACAGCAGTGAAAATATTTTTTAATGAAAAATATTTTTTGTTCTTTAATGCATATAAGCGTGCTTTTTTAGTTCTTTTAAACCATTAATTATTTTTCATTTTTTAGTTCCAGTTATATTGCACAAAACTCTTAATACAACAGTGCACTAGAACGCGCCTAATTAACCAAGCAGCAAAAAGCAAAAATGTATCCGTGCAGCCCCCATGAAATGACATGGTCAAATTTTAAAATTTGCAAAGATTGCAACTCACTAAAATTCTTCTTCATTAAGTAGCAAGTTTCAAATTTTGCCAACAGATGGCAATCCAGGAAATGTTTGGACTGTTGTCAACACTTTTGAGTAATCCACTAAAAATTTCTTCCTCATTTAATAGCAAAGTCTGAAATTTTTCCAACGTTGGTATTCTACACGGGTTAGACGGTCTTATTTCCACGCATTGCCTGTGAACCTTTTGACTTAGCTGATCCGGTATATAATAAAGTTTACTATTATACCGCCGATTCTCATAATTTCTAGTTTAGTAATAATGGATTTTATTTTATTTTTCTAAACAGTGTTTTTTATTATAGGGTTATGTCCAGAGTTCTCAGCGGCTGGATTTTGGAACGTCAATCAAGGAGTACTGTCAACCTTATTTTCATCAGTGATGACTTATCTTATAATTACAATTCAGTTCAACATCACCCTAAACTAATAGGACTTAAAAACGATTTTACAAAAGGTTTTCAATAATTTAAATAACATGTATTTGACTCATTAGAAAATATATATCCAAATTTAACGTGTGAGCATATATTATCTTATCAACGTCTAAAAACAGTCTAATACAAGTTCCGCAGAGTTTCCTTTATGAGAAGGGGTTTAGACATAAGCAAGACCGGTGATAGCTTTTGTCAGGGACGTGAGGGTGTGAGAATTACGATTTTGGTTGGCAGTTCTGTTCAAAGTTGGTAGCATTATCAGCTGATGACAGAGTCGTGCCTCGCCGAAGCTTTGTTTGGTAAAAACTGTGGAAATTTGCCATTTTCATTTTGGTTGTATATTTTGCAAGGATTTCCAGTTGTTAATGTTTTTGGTTAGTTTAGAGACTTCACATATTATTGGTTCGGACACGTTTTATTTAAGAGATTTTGATAGTGTTTAGTCGAATAGTTTTCAGTCATTCGTGTTTTTATATACATATGATACAGATGAGTGTCCGCTAATTAATGATACACAGAAAAACCACAGATTTCTTATGCGAAAATACCCATTTAGGATTTAAACAACCATACAACATACCTATATCCAAAAGTTAATGATAAGGAAGATACAGGGTGTTAAAGGGATACAAATATTTTTTATTCATGCATTTCGATAATTTCTGATATGTTTTAAACATTTTAATAAACTCGGTATTCAGGAGTTTTTAGATATCAGCTATTTATATCTGAGCAGTTGTAATTATAGTTAATACGATGTTATTGAAGGTACATACTTTCGGGTGCACTGAACAACTAAAACATAAATACCTTAAAAACGGTTGTCAAGACCGATTCTTACTAAGTATACCTTTTTGTGCAGAGAGCATAGAGAAGCTTACTAGTTTACATACATACAGAGTAGTAACAAAAAATTGGGTAGTTTTAGATAATTTTAAATAGTGTATCCATCGCCCTCTAGTCTACACACAAAAATTAATATTCGATCTGAAAGCTAATGTTTAAAAACCCCTAGATACCGTTTTATTAAGATATTTAAAAAGGGGGAACAATTATCAAAATAAATTTACTTTTCCTTTTACTATGACACCCCCGTATCTTCCTTATTATAAACTTTTGGATATTAGGTATGTTTGGTTAAATCTTAATATTTTGGCATAAGGAATCTGTGGTTTTTCTGTGTACCATTCATTAGCGGACACCCTGTATACAAAGTTTTTAAAATGGTTTTTGACTTACGGAACCATGGAAAATGTTTTGCTCTGCCAGGTACCTCATCGTCCTGTCGTCGCTTTGATAATTTTTAATTTTCAAAATTTAAACCACATTTATGTTTTTGTTTTAGGTTATGCCTATTAAAATAATCCAATAAATTTTGTTTACAACATACAGTTCTTTTTGTTTTCTCCTTAATTCTACGCCACTGATCTGCCTAAGATCAAACATGGCCGAAAATGGCTCGACTTGACGTCACAGCCGCGCTAGCCAATATGGCGAATGTCGTGACCTTATCTCATCAATCGACTTTGACAAGTTTGTTGTAAAATTAATGGGAGAATCAATGTTTATAGGTATCAATATCTACATGAGATTTCCTATCGCCAGTTTGGCGATGCACCATCCAGTTAATACAGCGTATGTGTAAGAAATATCATTAAAAACAAATGATGGCATTGTTAGTTAGTCACAAAGCTTGCCCCACCAAAAAAAAAGACACCGACCGCGGCCACTCTTTTAAACAGACTTTGCACTGTGTAATTAAAGCCTTAGCAAAATTTTACACAAAAATTAAAAATCTTACAGTAAAATAAAACACAAATATTTTTTTAACAAATCATCTTTATATTTACAAGTGGAATATGTACAATTAAAAACATATAATTTAAAAATAGACACGAAAGATACACGCGTCGCGCAAGCTTTACAAAAATCATCGCACGCACAAACTACTATAAATAATCTATATTATCTTTTAATTAATAAATCCCTAAGTTAATTTATTTAAAAAGTACATTATTTCACCCTAGCACACGATTTATACACCTCTATCACTTCGATTAATGTTTTTGCGTCCTAACCTCGCTTTGAACGCCATAATCATTTCTTTAACTCACAATTTGATAATGAACAGCCATTTTTACAGATTATAACCTCTATTTTTTTACTGGCAACCAGTTTTTCTAATAGTTTAGTTCAAGGTGCCTCTGCAGGTGGCGGCACCACACAGACAAGTGATTTTATCATCTTCTATAGGGAACTTGTAGTCATAAGTAATTTCTTCATTCACCCCAATCGGTTGCTTTGAATATATCACAATTTTTTTCCTTGATTCTATAGTAATTACTTTAGCATAGCAATTGGGCTAAAAAACAGAAAACATTAAACTTTTAAAATGTCCAAGATTTACCCTAAAATTACCTTATCATGACAATGCAATTACCCTACCATAATAGGGTAATAATTACGGGTAATTATTACCCTACCATGATAGGGTAATAATTACGAGTAATTTTTTAAAAGTATTGTCTAGATATTCTAGGGATTAAATTACTTACGTTACAACTGTGGTTTATAAACCTAGCGAGATTACCACACTTTGTAGCATCAATGATGTTTTCCAGATCTATTCTAAACAGGTAGGAGCTGCCGATACCCGTAGCCTCATATTTCTGTTCTCTAAGATCGGCAACGCTGTGCCTGATCGTTTGTCCCACATATTCAATTACCTAAAATTATAACAAATAGTTAGGAAATGCATAATAATATGGAGGTAAAAAGGGTAATAAAAAGCGTATATTATTACCATTTCATCAGCAGCAATGGGTTCCATAGCGAATAGACCCCAGTCGTGAATAGCTGACTTCGCAAACTTGAGCTGCTTCTTTCTGAACTTCAATTGGTTGAATTTCAGCAAATCAGAATCCGTGTCGCCTCCGAAAGCCGTTAGGAGACGCCTCTGGTTCGATCTTGCTTCTCTTGAAAGACCTGAAAGGGTAATAAAGGGGTCATAATTACGTTTAGGCAAATCTTCAGGTAAAAACATCAATCATACCTTGTTTATTGGCAGGAGCTGCAGTCGCCATTGTAATAGCATGCGCTTTCGCATGATGATACTTGTATCTGGATTTTTCGTGAGCGGACATCTTGTAGTAACCCTCTGTTCTTGCACTTCCTGAAAAATAAACAACTTTATGCAACAAAACGGTAATACTGGATCTAGGTTGCATTTATGATAGGGTAACATAAGGGTAAGACAAAGATAAGTATGTTAACAAAATACTTACTCCGTCTTATGCGTCCTTTCGTCGCGTTTTCGTTTCTTTGGCGGACTTGAATAGAGGTCGGTAACGCAGTGATCTACCCAATGAGTGTCATTGAGCCAATAACCCATTGCGTCGTCCGAAAGAAGTTCTTCATACGACTTCTTGATGTATTCAATGTCTTCTTTATCAATACCTAGAAAATAATGGCAACATTACCTTCCTGTATTAGGGTAAAAACAGTTGTAGTGATCGGGTAAAGCGACATGTCTTACCTTTAGTAAGGAACTCATATAAAACGCCAAATTCCGACATTTGATCCCTAACTTTATGCAAGACATGCTCGTGAGGGTTGTATAAGTCCGCGTAGCTTCTTTTGCCATACTGTTCCTCTTGATAGTAAGTGTTTTGGAGTTCTTTGAGTTTTTGTTTCCTCTGTCTTGGTTGTTTTGGAGGTTTCTCCTAAAAAAAACGCAATTTTACATTTTCATGATAGGGTAATTACAACAATTGATAGGGTAATAAATAAAATTGATAGGGTAACAATAACACAATATTTACTTTTTTGGGTTTAACGGGTGATGTGACTATGGGTTCAGGTGCCTCCTTATTGGTATAGCCGTGATCGTGAGCCAGAGTATCAGTTCTAGAATAATCGGTCTGAAGGTGAGCGTCTTTATCAGTCGAAATCTCATTCTCTTTCTCTTCGGGCCTGGAAAGGCAGTAAGAGTGCTCAATCGCGACCTAAAAGTGAGTACCAGATAGAGTAACATAGTTCGTTTGATAGGGTAATCTATAATTTTCTTAATAAGCTGTTGTAAAAACATGGGTAATGATAACTCGATAAGGTAATTTACCTGACTAGACGGACTACTTTCACCCGACGTTTCAGAAAGCCGCCTTCTGAATTCCGTTGTACCATTGATTTCTTTTGGCATTTCTTTTTTATGGTCTTTCTCGGTCGTCTAAAACAGGTAAATTTTAGAATATTTTATTGTTAAAAAAACTTTCTAAATTTAGGGTAATTGCAATGTATTTTCGTGACTGGGCATTAAGTCAGGTAAGTGATACAACACAAAACAAAGGAACATGAATCCATTAAAACAAGTACTTGAGTTTAATAGGAAGTCTCTTCTTTGGTAAATTAGGTAATACATAAAGTGACCACACGTCCCGATTTTGGCGGGACAGTCTCGCTTTTTGGAGGATTATCCCGCGTCCCGCCGATTTTAGAAAATGTCCCGATTTTTTTAAAAGTCCTGACGTGTGTTTTTCGCGGAGGTGAGGACCTTGGGGGCGAAAAAGATAATTTTATTTACTATTGAAAGATTTTTGAGGCTGAGGACATTTTTTTGCTCTTCAAAAAAATTAGAGAAAAATCATCATATTTCACTTGTCCAGGTATCCATGATTGAAAATGTGGTCACTTTAGTAATATACCATGTTTTAAGGTAACCAAACGGTAATACACTGAATACTTTTCCACTCACCTTAACGTTTTTGTCTTCATCCATAAACAGTTTTGCAAACGGTGGTTCTGGGTTTCGAACTGCTTGCAAGAGCGCGTCTCTTTCAGCTTCAAGTTCCTCCAAGGTTTTTTCCTCAATGGCGCTTTTAGTTTCTGAAAAAATAGGACGTAAGTCGGACTTTCCTTGTTAAAAATATTAATAATTACCTTCGTCATCGTCGTCAATTTCGCCCATGTACTCCGGCACTCTCGGCGGCGGGGTTTTCTCTCTAATTTCTCCTCTTTTAACCTCTGTTTCTC